>CAJQUN010000070.1:417085-533074 GCA_907163345.1 Haberlea rhodopensis
AATAGCTGAGCAGCAGACCTCCCAAAGGTCTCAGAGATAAATGTAATGCTTAGCGTGGTAGATGAAAAGTCTCAATACTTAACATCAGATATTAGTCTCACACTTAATACGGATTTAAGTCTCACACTTAATCTGATATCAATTCTGCAGGAGATGAAAAGTCTCAAACTTAATACTCAACAAAAGGAAAAGTCAGGGTAGGTGAAAAACATTTTTTTTCCAGAAATCCGAGTAGTAAAAGATAGGGCTCCCTTCGTGGCAGCGACACGCACGGCGCGGCGAGCGGACATACGGACGGCGCGCGAGGGGCACCCATCTTCTCTACTTAACTATACTCTATTAATTTGTTTATCATATAAACAAAACATAAGTGTCTCAAAATTCCATTGCGTGATTTCTTTAGCCAATTTACCAATCAATTTCACTTACCAAATTTTGTTCTCATTAACAAAATTTTGGGCTTTTCATTTATTAATATTAATTCCAACATCTTCAAGTAGTCCTCTCTCATCTGTTATGAAAAACTTGATCCAAATAATCAGATTGAAGAATTACTCCCAGAATTCTGGTTGATGCACAGCAGCCCACAACTTGAATTCATGGAGAATGGAACGTAACTCAAGATTCACGATTTATCAACACTGCCTTCGATCAACAATTAACCAAAAATTGGATTCTTAATGCAGTAATGAATACCAACTCAAATCACGTTAGTATTATCAATTCTTGAATGGTCCAAACTTGTTCTCTGCGTGCGCACAAACAAGAATATAATTTCCAGAATATGGTTTAATGCAGCAAGCTTTAGATTCTAAATGCAGAGCATTAAAACATGAAATAAACGTAGAACACAAAACGATTTTACATGGTTTGGTTATAATCAACCTACTCCACGGATGAGGACGGATGAGGACGATATTATTGATCCGATCACTTTACAAGATACAAAACAATATATAAATTCAAAGCATAGAATTCACCCGAGATTCACTCTTATTTCATCCAATGAATCTCCCTAGAATTCTCCCTTTTTCTTTCCTTGATATTGCCTTTCCAGTATCTCTTTGTATGCCCCGAAAGCTTCATTAACTCTCTGATCTTTCTTCTGAATATTCCTTCTCAAAATGTTTCGTCTCTTCAGAGTTTCATCAGCCCTTGCTCTATTATACAGCAGATGTATCTTCCTTGAGCAACCGGTTACAGGTCATTTGTAACCACTTTTGACTCCCATTAGTTATTTAACTGTCAGTTGATTTCTTCATTTAGTGAATTAACTCCCCAACTTCCCAGACCCTTTGAATGAGCTGAAAAATCCTAACAAAAACCATAATAATCTCATAAATTTCGGTTTTAAACTCAATCTTGGTTATATATTCTTGATCCATTTTCGTGTTGGAAAAAGGTCAATGTATGAATTTAATTAAACTTGCTCGATTCGTGTTGGAAAAGGTCAATGTATGAATTTAATTAAAATGCTCGATCGATCCGAGCGTTATGCTCGATCGATCGAGCATTATATCGATCGAGCGGGCCAGAAAAAATTCTTACTATTGTAAACAGTAGCTCGATCGATCGAGAATCTTGCTTGATCGATCGAGCACTGTATTTGTTTCTGAAATGATGGGTGCGATTTTTTGGCCAAATATTGCCTCCAAATGGTGTCATTTGGACTTGGTTGTTGGTCTACTATATAAACAACATAAACCCACTTGTTTAGAAGTGAGATTTCGAAATCAACATTATATTTTTAGTGAAATTTGAGAGCATTTGTTGTTCATCAAATTGAGTGCTTTGAACCTTTGTGGTTTGATCACTTGTGATTTGGAGTACTCCTATCACAAGTCATAGTCGTTGTATCTTGGGAGACAAATTGACATAGCAAACTGTTAGCACCATAGCGGGGCAATATTGTATTAAGGACGGAGATTACAAATCTCGCCTCGACATAAAACTTATTTTGAAGTCATTGTTATTTTTCCTGAGATACATTTTGAGAGAAATTTTTTACAAACAATCTTAAGACAATATCGTACAAGACAAATGGTTTCATCGAGTGCAACAACGACTCCTGTTCATTATGGTGAAAGGCCTAAAAAGTTCAGTGGGAATGATTTCAAGCGATGGCAACAAAAGATGCTATTTTACTTGTTCACACTGAGTTTGCAATGTTCTTAACCGAGGAGCCTCCTACGGTTGAAGAATGAGAGACTGACACCCAAAAGAGGGCGGCACTAGATGCATGGAATCAAAGCGACTTCCTATGCAAGAACTACATCCTAAATGGGTTAGACAATAATTGTATAACGTTTATTGTCTTGTGAAAACAGCAAAGGAACTCTGGGCATCGCTGGAAAGAAGTACAAATCCGAGGATGCCGGCATGAAGAAATTCATAGTTGGACAGTTCCTTGATTTCAAGATGGTTGATACCAAGCATGTGATGGCACAAGTGCAAGATCTACAAGTGATCTTGCATGGCATTCATGCGGAGGGAATGAGTCTAAGTGATTCATTCCAAGTCGCCGCTATTGATGTGACTAGAAATAGACACATCTATTGAGTTTAATTGTTTACGGTTTGGTATGTTTTGATGGATAATATGATACATATGCTACCTAATCGTATATTTGTGTAAATGTAGGAAAAGGTGAAGAATCAAGCTAAAATGATGAAAAGAAGGAGTAAAGTTGAAGAAACGAGGAAAAAAACCAGAATTTAAGACACATATCGCTCCTTTCTCCTCATATTTATATATGTTCGAGCCAAATTTTGCAAATGTGGTCCATAGAAAAGTTGTAGAACTTTGAGTTATCTTCGAGTGGACAGCTGATTCGTCGAATTCGGAGTTTGTCTAAGAAAGTTATGGCCAAAATACGAAACTCGCCAGAAAACTTTAAAAATCCGCGATCGATCGGCAAAATCCGTGATCGATCGCCGATACTCTGCCTGAAAAATAAAGGCTGGCGATCGATCGCTAGCCAGCGCCGATCAATCTCCAGCAGAGTTTTGGAAAGCTTGGATTCTTGATTTCTTTCCTTCCTACATGATTTCTAACCTACCCCTCAGCCCCCTAACCTCTATAACTCAAAATTTTCAGCCTCATTGGAGAATAATTCAGACTTTAGAAATAGTTTTTTAGATTTTAGAATAATTTTTTCTTTCAACTTTTGTGAAGAACGCTTGAAGAACGAAGACGGAAGCGACACTCCGGAATCGTGCTTCCTTTTAGTAACTTTTTCTTTTCCTATTAGTTTGACGCTTTCTAGATTAATTTTGATTGTTTTTAATCTAGTTATGAGTAGCTAATATTTTTATGATTCTCGGTTTAGGAAAACGATACATTGGATGTTTACGAGTCTTGTGAGATAAGTTTTGATTGTTGATTTTCTTTGAGTATCAATTGTTTTTCTGATTTGATTTTCATAATTGTTATGCATGATTGTTGGATTGATCACCTAGCTATTGTTCATACAATTTAACGCTAAATTAGATATCAAATACGGAATCGTGTGATCCCTCTAATTTATGAAGTAACTAAGATTAATTAAATTCCGCTTGTGAGTTTGTTAAATTCTTAGGAAAAGCAATTGACTAGATTAAACATAGACGCTTGGATTATATTGTTTAGTTTCATCGATCTCACTAGTTCATATGCTATCATCGATTTAAATCTTAATCGCTTGTATTTTGATTAATTGTTTGATAAGGGTTAAACTAGAACGCTTGGGCTACTTAACTAAACTTAAGGTGAGATAGGACTTTGATTATTGGATTAAACGTCCACGATGAATATTCATATGGAAATTGAACCATTTTTTAAGATCGATGATCAAGATAGTAAACAACAATTGTAAATGTGACCGAAAATCGAGAATCACACTTTCCCCATAAGTTAATTCATCTAGATAATTTTGCATATTAGCTTAATTTTGCATAGTAGTAGTTAATTAAATTGATTTTAAAAACCCCTTTTTATTTTCGTTTGCATAAGTTAACACAAAAATATAACCTTCCTCGTGGGATCGATCCATACTCACGCTACTACATTTATAACTGTTATTAACTTGAGAGGGTTAATTTGGGCGTACGCGATAAACGCTACCAAATTTTAGCACCGTTGCCGGGGAAGGCGTTTACTTTTGTGTTAACTTAATTATTTTTATCAAATTTTATTGCTACTTTGGTTTGTTAATGAGTACAGGTGAACCCTTTGACCACGAAGAGAATTCTTGCTACGATCTTGAGATCGAGAGGACACTACATCGGAGAAGAAGAGAAGCAAGGTTACTTGAGGAAGAAGAAGAGAGGAACACGATGGCTGCGAATCAAAGCTTAAGGCAGTTGGCGAATCCTAACCTGGATCAACAACCTCTCTGCATCACTTTCCTTGCTCTCGCAAATAACGTAAATTTCGAACTCAAATCTGGTTTAATTAACTTATTGCCATCTTTTCATGGTCTTGCAGGAGAAAACCCGCACAAGCACTTGATGGAATTCCACGTGGTGTGCACTACTATGAAGCCTGCTGACGTGACGGATGAGCAAATCAAACTGCGAGCCTTTCCATTCTCGCTAAATGATGCTGCAAAGGATTGGCTATTCTACCTACCCTCCGGATCTATCACCACATGGACGGATTTGCAAAGAGTCTTCCTAGAGAAGTACTTTCCTGCTTCAAGGGCGACTAACATAAGAAGGAGATCTATGGTGTGAAGCAGTACCACGAGGAGTCACTGCATGAGTACTGGGAACGTTTTAAGAAGTTGTGTGCAAGCTGCCCACAACATCAGATAAGTGAACACTTGTTAATTCAATATTTCTATGAAGGTTTGCTTTCTGGTGACAGGAACTTAGTGGATGCGGCGTGCGGAGGAGCTTTCATTGACAAGACAGTGGAGGAGGCAAGGAACTTAATAGCTAACATGGCGGCCAACTCCCAACAATTTGGACATGTTCGCCATGGAAAACCGCCAAGAAAAGAGGTAAATGTATCCAATATGGAACAACAACTGATAGAATTAACTTTTCTTGTGCGTAATCTTGCAGGTGGCAATGTGGGGAAGATGAAGCCGTGCGGAATCTGTCTAGCTACGAACCATCCCACTGATGCATGTCCATCAGTACAAGAGACATCCACTGAGCACGTGAATGCAGCGGGAGGATTCCCAGGGCCACCACAAAGGAGTTATGACCATCCACCAAACAACTACAATCAAGGTTGGAGGGACCATCCGAACCAAGGCTATGGGAACCCACAGATGCACCAACCTCCACCCTACAGACCGCCATATCAGTGACCTCCACCACCACCAGTGCACCCTCCTTCTGACAGGTTAGAAAATATTGTTAAAGTTATTGCTGTAAATAGCTTGCAATTTCAACAGGAGACGAGGGCGAGCATCCAAAGCTTGACTACGCGAATGGGACAATTGGCAATTTCGCTCAACAAGATTGAAGCAAGAATCTCAAATGGACTACCTTCACAACCGGAGGTGAACCCCATGGAGAATGTGAGCGCTATCACTTTGAAGATGAGCGAAGATACAGCTGAGGAGAAGGTGGTAGTAATGCCACTCAAGCAAGAAGAGATGAAGGAGATGGAGAATGACGTTGAAGAGCCCATACAAGAGGAGGAACCACGGGGTAAGTTCCATAAATTTTCTGAATATAAGATTGAACCCACATTCCCTCTTGCTTTTAAGGAGAATAGGAAAGATGAGGATATCAAAGAACTATACGAGACTTTCCGATGCTGTGAGGCAAACGCCCCACTACATGATGAAATGATGAAAATACCTCGATGGGCGAGATTCTTGAAAGAGGTATGGAAAGCGGATAAGAACAAGAAACGCAAAGGGTGCCCCAAGATCGAGCTTGGTGAGAATGTTTCGGCAGTCATCCAAAGAAGCATTCCCACAAAATGCAAGGACCCTGGTATGTTTTCTATCCCATGTGTGATTAGGACCATTAGGATTGAGAAGGCAATGCTCGATTTAGGATCTTCCATTAATGTCATGCCTTACTCAATCTACACTCAACTAAAACCTGGACCTTTGAAAAGAAATAACACTGTGATTCAATTAGCTGATAAGTCCATGGTTATACCTAGGGGGATAGTAGAGGACATACTTGTGCATGTAGAGAATTTTGTTTTCCCCGTCGATTTCTATGTCTTAGACATGGAAAATGGTGATCCATCTAGCCCCATTCTTTTAGGGAGACCATTCTTGAAAACATCAAAATCTATGATAGATGTGCATAGCGGCATGTTAACAATGGAGTTTAATGACGAGGTTGCAAAATTCAATAATTATGAACCCTTTAAAACTCATGAGCAATCTAGTTATGCTATTGATATAAATGATGATTATGATTCTGATTTTGATAATGATGAATTGTGGGAAATGGGAAAGGCTACTGATGGCCTTGATGACAACGGAGGTATGGATTATCATTTTGTGCATAATGTTCATACTATTGCCACTTTATCTACTCATGATACTGTTGACCCTCTCTTTTCTAACTTGCAGGATTGTACCATTGAAAAGAAGCACCCTCCGGATCGACCACAGCAAGCCACATATGTTGAAGGAGGAACAAGGACTGAGGACGCCCACTTAAAGGCGAACAAACCGAAATTCAAGGGAATCAAGAAGATATTGAGGTGGAAGAAGAAGGATAGAGCGACACCGCATCACCCACCTTGATAGAGAACTGGCGTCGGGCCACCGATGTTAAACAGAGGCGTTGCTTGGGAGGCAACCCAAGGGGGGTTAGTTTCCTTTCTCCCTTTTATTTTTATTGCTTTAGTAGTTAGACTTTTCTCTTTTCGTGTATTTTTGCCTTACATTGGGGACAATGTAAGATCTAAGTATGGGGGAGGGATTAGTGGTGTGTTATTGCTTTTCTATTACAAAAATACAAAAAAAAAACGAAAATTTTGAAAATTTTGAGCTCATAGTTAGTAATGAACACATGCTTAGAATCACTAGCCCATGATGAAACCTAATTGATATCATGCATGCTTTTGAACAAAGGTGAATTGTTAACCTTGGAACACTTTGAACTCTAATGCAAAGTTTACTTTAACTTAGTAGTTGAATATTTTGAGCAATTATTGTCATGGCTTGTGAAGTGTGCATAACTTAGTGAAGATTGTGTGAATTTGGTGATAGTCTTAAGAAGTCTCTAATACATGCTAGAACTTAACTACATGCTCTTTGAGGTGTATGTCTAGACTACTTGCAAACATGAAAGTGATATAGGCGATCTTTGATGCGTTTGAGTCTTTCCAGCCTACCATGTAAAGAAAATCAATCACTAGTACCCTTTTTGAGCTTTAATGCAAAAGAATGGTTGTATGCTAAGCATACAAAAGAACCCCATTCGGCACTCTTTGACTAGCTTATCATTCTTCCCTAATGAGCCTAAATATGAATTATCCATACCTTTGAAGGGAGTATGATGTGTTTCATTCACATGCACTTAAGTACAATGATTAAAATGTTTGTGAGCTTCATTATGAAAAGAATGAAATGCATGAAAGAAAAGGGATGCCTTGAGAAAATAGATAAAAATATGACTCCAAGGGGAGCCAAGGCACAAAAGAAGAAAAATGTTGAAATAAAAGTTGAAAAATTCAAGCAAGAAGAGAAGCTTTTAGTGTGCATATCATCATACTCTCTTGTTTGACATGTCTTTTTCATTTCTTTCATAAGCCAATACCTAGGCCAAGCTACAAGCTAATAAAGACCTACTTGATTTGTGTTTGTAAAGTAGCTAAGATAGTGGAGAAGAGTGTGCAAGTGAGCTTATACTTGTGTTAGTGTATGACTTGAACTATTGTGGATTTGCATCTTTTGGATCTATAATTTGTACACAACACTTGTTTATGACCACACACGCACATTCACTACTTTGTTGAGTATGAGATGTTTAGGGATTGAACTTGTTCCATTATCAATTTTTCACCACCTTTCATTACTATGCATGCTGAAAATTGTTGAGGCATTAAAGTGAAACAAGTTAGTTTGTTATGATGCTATGAGCCAAGCAAAAATATTATAGTTTTATCTGATTTACTCGAGGTTGAGTAAAGATTAAGTATGGGGGAGTTTGATGTGACTAGAAATAGACACATCTATTGAGTTTAATTGTTTACGGTTTGGTATGTTTTGATGGATAATATGATACATATGCTACCTAATCGTATATTTGTGTAAATGTAGGAAAAGATGAAGAAATCAAGCTACAATGATGAAAGAAGGAATAAAGTTGAAGAAAAGAAGGAAAAACCAGAATTTAAGACACATGTCGCTATTTTCTCCTCAAATTTATATATGTTTGAGCCAAAGTTTGCAAATGTGGTCCATAGAAAAGTTGTATAAATTTGAGTTATCTTCGAGTGGACAGCTGATTCGTCGAATTCGGAGTTTGTATGAGAAAGGTATGGCCAAAATACGAAACTCGCCAGAAAACGTTAAAAATCCGCGATCGATCGGCAAAATCCGCGATTGATCGCCAGCCAGCGCCGATCGATCGCCAGCAGAGTTTTGGAAAGCTTGGATTCTTGATTTCTTTCCTTCCTACATGATTTCTTTCCTACCCCTCAACCTCCTAACCTCTATAACTCGAAATTTCAGCCTCATTGGAGAAGAATTCAGACTTTAGAAATAGTTTTTTAGATTTTAGAATAATTTTTCTTTCAACTTTGTACGCGTAAAGCACAAGTGATAAATTGAAGCCAAAAATTTTGATTAGGCGTTGTAATATCTCAAATTGGTTTATTTTGAATTTCTAAGCTAGTACGTTTATAACATGAATTTGCAAATTTAAAATCTTGAATTCAAGTTTTCTAAGTTAGTATGCTTAAATTGCAAATTGTGAACCGAGTTTGAGAATATTATCCAAGTTTCAACTTTTGTAAGCATGTACGCTTAAATCCGAAATTTTCAAGAAATAAAAACTTGAATTTGGATTTGTAAGTCTATAATGCTTAGAACTTGAAACACGGAAGTTTGAACGACAGTGCACTTCGTTACTACCTGAAGTTGTGGGGGGGGGGAAGCAATCCTGTCGGCCAACCACATTCTAAACAAAATACCACACAAAAGTAAGGATGAAACTCCTTATGAGTTATGGAAAGGTCACAAGCCTTCCTACAAATACTTGAAAGTGTGGGGGTGCTTGGCTAAGGTAGAAGTACCAAAACCAAAGCAAGTGAAAATCGGGTCTAGAACAATAGATTGTGTATTTATTGGTTATGATAAAATAGTAGTGCATATCGATTTTTAGTACATAAATCTGAAATAAGTGACGTGCATGAAGGTACAATCATGGAATCAAGAAATGTGGTATTTTTTGAAGAAATGTTTCCTTACAAAACTAACAAGGAAATGAGCCCTAAGAAAAGGGTGTATGAAGAAGCTAACCGTGACTCTATTGAGGAAGTAGAACCACGACATAGCAAGAGAACCAAAGTGGCTAAGACTTATGGTCCCGACTTCATGGCATATATGTTGGACAATGAACCAAGATCGGTTAGTGACGCCTTATCTAGCCCTGATGCTCCTATGTGGAAAGAGGCTATTAATGGCGAGATAGAATCCATACTGCAAAACCACACGTGGGAGTTGGTAGGCCTTCCAATTGGAAGTAAACCATCAGAATGCAAATGGATTCTTAAAAGGAAATACAAGTCCAATGGTTCAATTGATAAGTACAAGGCGAGACTCGTGGCAAAGAGATATAGACAAAAAGAAGGCCTTGATTACCTTGATACATATTCACCAGTCACGAGAATTACGTCCATTAGAGTGATCATTGGTATCGCTGCTCTAAACAATTTAGAGCATCAAATGGATGTAAAAATGGCATTCCTCAATGAGGAACTTGAGGAGGAAATTTATATGAAACAACCCGAGGGGTTTGTTGTTCCCGGACAAGAGAAAAAGGTGTGTAGACTCGTTAAGTCATTGCATGGGCTTAAGCAAGCGCCAAAACAATGGCATGAAAAATTTGACAAAACTATGTTGTCAAATGGTTTAAAATTAATGAGTGCGACAAATGCGTATATATGAAAAAAAACGCCTAAAGCATATGTAATAGTGTGCTTGTACGTTGATGATATGCTCATTGTGGGAAGCAACTTAGAAATCATCAACGGGACAAAGAAAATGTTACTAAAACATTTTGAAATGAAAGATATGGGTGAAGCTGATGTGATACATGGAATTAAAATCTCCAAGATATCTGAAGGACGAGTGTCGCAGTCTCATTATGTTGAGAAAATACTCGAGAAATTTCTCGCGAATGATACGTCGTCTGTAAAACACTCTATGACCCGAATCTACATTTGGCTAAAAACAAAGGAGACCCTGTTATGCAGTTAGAATACTCAAGGATAATTGGCAGTCTCATGTATCTCGTGAATTGTACAAGTGCTGATATTGCATATGCGGTTGGCAAACTAAGTAGATTCACGAGCAATCCAAACAATGACCATTGGAAGGCATTGATGATGGTACTGAAATATTTAAGATACACACTGAACTATGGTTTGTACTATACAAGATATCCTGTTGTATTGGAAGGATACAGTGATGCAAATTGGATATCGAACACTCAAGACTCCAAGTCGAGAAGTGGTTATGTGTTTACCATTGGGGCTGCAGTGTCGTGGAAATCTACCAAGCAAACTTGTATTGCTAGATCCACTATGGAATCTGAATTCATAGCTTTGGATAAAGCGGGAGAAGAAGCCGAATGGCTTAGAAGTTTCTTGGAAGAAATTCCTTGTTGGGAAAAACCTGTGTCTGGAATTAAAATACATTGCGATAGCCAATCTGCTATTGGAAGGGCACAGAGTAGCATGTATAATGGTAAATCTAGACATATACATCGGAGACACAATACTATTAAACAGTTGATTTCAAATGACATTATGTCCATTGACTACGTGAAGTCAAAGGAAAATATTGTGGATCCGCTCACGAAATGCTTGCCTAGAGATCAAATATATAGTTTATCGAGGGGAATGAGATGAAAACCCTATAATCAAAATCTTGTGGTGGATACCCAATCTATGTGAATGGAGATCCCAAGATCAAGGTTCAAATGGACAACCAAACTACAAGATTGTATAAACACCTTTGAGAATTAATCTCCGATCCATTCCTATGATAAGGGTGTAGCCTGCAAAAAGGGTACGAGGATAGACAAAAGGCCTTTAATGATTCCTAAGACATATTAGAATATGTTGGAGTATAGCGGGATACTCTTCTAGGAGATCACCTACGTAAGTGCGAAGTGTGGCCGCTTCAAAGAATGGAAAGCACTTATGAAACCAAGTGTCGTCCATGGCCGAAACGGACACAACCGTAAGAAACCAATACGAAGGTTAGAATTGTTATGGCGCGGGTTCAATTGTCTTGGTTTACACCAACGACTAAATAGTTCAAGACTATAAGTTCACTATTAAGTCAAGTAAATCCGATTGAATACTACCATGGAAGATTCAAAGCCGCAAACTATCTCTCCAGATGTCATAATAGTTCGTCAAAGCACTCAATTGCATACATACATTAATTTATTTCATGTGAGGGATTGTTGGAAAAAAATCAATGTATGAATTTAATTAAACTGCTCGATCGATCGAGTGGGCCAGAAAAATTCTTATTATTGTGAACAGTAGCTCGATCGATTGAGAATCTTGCCCGATAGATCGAGCATTGTATTTGTTTTCTGAAATGGTATGTCCATTCACGTTTGGGGTGCGGTTTTTGGCCAAATATTGCCTTCAAATGGTGTTCTTTGGACTTGGTTTTTGGTCTACTATATAAACAACATAAACTCACTTGTTTAGAAGTGAGATTTTCGAAAGCAACATCATATTTTTAGTGAAATTTGAGAGCATTTGTTGTTCATCAAATTGAGTGCTTTGAACCTTTGTGGAGGTTTGAGGACTTGTGATTTGGAGTGCTCCTATCACAAGTCATAGTCGTTGTATCTTGGGAGACAGATTGTCATAGCAAACCGTTAGCACCATAGCGGGGTAATATTGTCTGAATGACGGAGATTACAAATCTCGCATCGACATAAAACTTATTTTAAAGCCATTTGTTATTTTTTACTGAGATACATTTTGAGAGAAATTTTATACGACATTTCGTGCGCAGGACCCGCGATATGGGAAGATTATTTTTGAGAAAATTGGAAGGAGATTACTTAAAGTGCAAGTGCTGTGATACGCATGTTGTTTGCCTTAAAGACTTCATTCACACTTACGCAGTAAAGATTTTAAACTTTGAACGTTTGACATTATGGATTCATTCTTATTATTCTTTATCAATTTTTTTGTGATTTAATTTCGTCTTCCTCAATTCGCCAGCCAGTGCCTGAATTGACAGGAAGCCTCTTCAGCAAAGTGTAAGATTTCTTCCTTCTTTTATGGGCCAATTCTGCCATTTTCATGAATCTCAATATTGCATATATGGAAAGATGATATTTCAAAGTCAGATACTAAAATGATAATAATAATAATATTTTTTTGTTGTCAAAATATTATATTTTTTAACTTTTTAGAATTATAAAATTAAAAAATATATATTAGATATCAGTTTTGCTCCCATACAGTAGCCCTCGTTTTTCCTTTCCTTTTTTTTTTTTTAAATTAAATCATGTTAATTAAAGTTGAAAATTTCAAGAAAGCAAGGTATCTATCTCTGAAGAACATAGTTTTTCGTCCATAAATAAAATTTAAGACCAAAAATTCTACATGAGTTCTGTATTTGAATGACAATTTCGATATGGAAAAGTATTGTCTCTAAATTCGACGTCGTCATTGTTGAAGTTCTCTTCGATTAGTTCGATTCACTACAAGAAAAATCGGCTTTAGTGACGCTAAAAAGCGTCACAGACATGAGGCTATAGTGACACTTTTACTTTTAATGACGCTTGCTTAAAGCGTCATTTAGATAGGTTTTTCAATAGGTAGGTAGATTATAATGGTGCTTGAAAGCAACACGAAAAGTAGTATTCACGTCATTTTAAAGCGTCACTATAGCCACATTTCATGATTTTTTTAGTGTCACTATATAAATATTTCAAACACAATACAAATAATTGCATCATAATAACTTAATGTTGGTTTTTTTTCCCATTTTCATGCTTATACATATAAAAACAAATAAAATGAAAGCAAACATTTGTATTAACTTAAAATCATGAAACTTGTCACAAAATAATATTCAATATTAAATCACAAATTACAAAAACTAGTAAAATTAAAATAAAGTTGAATAAAAAAGTCATTACAACTACAAAATTCATTACAAGTCTTTCAAGTAGTTCTCACAAACTATCAAAGTCATCATTTTGGACCTCCACCGAGTAGTTCACACATAATTTCTAGTGCTTCCATTTGACTTTTTCCAAGCTTTGGGATCCCATCAGCACGAGTGATCACAAATAATAGCTATTTAGAGGAATTAAACAAGAAGCAAGTCAGTATAAATTGCATTGACACAAGCCAGTATAAATTGCATCAAATTAATAGACAAGATAAACAAAAGATCTAACAATACAAGATCATCACGAGATCAAATCATCATATATGGCTTGGTGTCTGCCATGCCAACAGTGCAATAAAATATGATCACAAAACATTTAGTTGGCATATTATACAACTAGTTATTTTGGCACATGCTTCTTATTTGCTATATATAAAAGAATGAAGTTTGAGTTGTATTGACATTACCTTAAGAGTTTGGTCGTAAATGGTCAAATCTCTTTTAGCCTGCAAACAATCAACCTGTCAAGAATAGTTAAAGAAACATTCTAAAAAGGCAACCAAATTTATCACCATAACAACAAATATTTTCTTCCGAGAACAAAACATGAATGAATAAATAATAGACATGTTCGATTTTTCCAGGCCTTTGTTGTCTAGCCTCGAGACATCTTTAAGGAGAGGACCCCATGAAAACTGCAATAAGAATGTGAAATCTTGAAACATTGCTTGACTAAGTTGCCTAAATCTATGTTTAGTTTAGAATGTTAAATTCATACCACAAAATCTTATGGAGAATCTAAGTGTCACCCAATGCAATTCTTGGATACAAGAAAAAACTACAAATTAGAAAGCTCAATATTTTTAACGATTTTGAACATGGCAACTTCGTTTGAATATTTTTCGTGGTTGACTCCCCCTTATTAATGTTGATACCCTTGTATCCCGGAATTGATAAGGGGCAAGTCAACAAATGAAATCCTCAGCCTTTTTTCCTCGGCCTTTTTTCCCCTGGAAAAAAGGCTGAGGATTTCATTTGTATCCAGGAATTGAGCTTTAAAAATATTTTAAAAAAAAGCTCAAATTAGAAAGCTCGATATTTCATTTGTTGACTTCCCCCTTAATAATACTCTTATATCACAATATATCCTCACCCATCCAAACACAATCCAAGATTTAATGAGTTTGGATTCTAGTTAGCAAACAAATTGAACATGGTAACTTTGTTTTGAATACCACAAAATCAAGTTCTTGGTCAAGTTCATATGTTTGTAAAGCACTCGACACAGGCTCACAAAAAAATATAAATAATCAAAAGTCAATTATAAGAAATTTGTTTTATGTATTGGGTACATGTGTTGTATATGCATACTTTATTACGTTTTTAGAATGTATTTTTATCATGATATGGAAATTTTTGAATTTAGCGCTATATAAAATTTAAATAAATCATGGATAATGATGAAGTGAGAGATAAATAAAAGAATTATGTTTTGATTCTAAATTTGAAACCATCATCACCCACTAAAGATTATTTACAGTCAATAACATAATAGCTTTACTGCAAGCACTAAAAAGAACAAAAAAAAAAAACAAAGAAGGAAATAGAACAGAACAAAAATGAGAACAAATGAGTATTAAGTTGTCATTTTCTCTAACTTAATACTCATATATTGGACCTTTAAAAATAAGGATGGGGATTATTTACAATGTCCTAAAACCAACCTGCACAAGAGATGGATTGAAATAGTACATCAGGAATTTTGAATCTGCCATCTCCAATTTCAATTGTCCTGCATCAAAACAAATAATTAAGAAACTTGGAGTAATGTCAGATTTGATGGATAGAGTAATGAGGAATAAAAAACAAACTAACTGTCCATCTCATAAGGTGTCATTGGGATGTTGGAATATGAATTCTCTGAAAGAAAAGAGAAGGTCAGCATTTATATTTCTCTAAACCAACACAAATAATGCAATAAAATCTACAAAATAGCAGGGGAGCCACGATAAACAAGACTAGCCAATGAACTACATCAACATGGCAAATTCTATATTAGTCCGGCAAAAAGAGCAGTAACATTAATAAGGGGGAAGTCAACAAAAGAAATTCTCAGCCTTTTTTCCTAGAAACCACGAAAAATATTGTTGTAAGATGTGGAAATTAGCTGAGCACCAACTAGTCTTATATAACAGTAGACATATTGTGATTCAGTTATAGGGCTATGATTCAGTCATTTTTAGTTTCCAAGGTCCTTTATTTCAAACTCCTTTGCTAAAAAACTTTGAAGAGTTTCCCTTTCTTCCAGATATTCCAATAGACTATAATGACATCCACGCGGAAAATTTTAAAGGCTCAGAGAACAATTGCACAAAAAACATTCAAGACAAGGACAATGTAAGTAAGCTTCTCATGGAAGAGAACGTGAAAGACAAGAAGCATACCTTGGTATGCTCTTGCATATACAAGGTGCTCCAAAGCAAACAGGGTTTCACTTCTATATTTTCACTTGAATCATCAGTGTCACTGTTTTCAAGTTTCCAGATAAAGGGATAGAGAACAGTGCATTTATGGCTGCATTTAGTAAATTTTTCCCTTCCACGGCATCAATAGACATTGCTGAAAGATAAGTCACAAACCTGAATGACAAATTGGATAAAAAAAAAGTTCTTTTGTATAATGTACATTGTTGGTTGGGGAATATTCATATTAGTTCATGCTTCAAGAAATTTGTCAAATACAAATAGCTAGCAGCAACAAAACTATTTTATGCGATGCTACAACGGAAGTTAGAGAATTTTATTTTCATTCAATCTCACTTAAATTTTATTTGCATAGAAAGGACCAAAAGTAGTATAAATCACAAACTTGCTGAATGTAGAATTTTTATGGATAAAGCATAATCTTTGTTAAAACTGTCACTTGGACAATGCAAGGACATAATATTATCAACAGAGTAAAATGATAATCTGATACAATGAAAAGCAAGTTGGGTGGATTATGTAACTAGTTTCAAATAATCAAACAGTGATGAATACTTGTACAGCAAAATATTAGTTAGCTGGAGTTAGTTACAACATACAAGAGTAGTTAGGAGAAAAAGTATAAAAGGGAGAATAAAAAGATGATGTATTTTCCCAACTTACTCTGTGATTCAATTTCTTCATTCTTGTTGTTTGCCCTGTTTCTTGTTCTTAATCTCAGTTCTCACGAGAATAGCAATCTCGAATAGTCTACTTATCATAATCCTCTCTAAAACAAACGATTTTCCTTAATTTTACTTATATTCATATAAAATTTATTTTTTTGCATACATATTTATCGTTTTTTTAATGTAGCCAAACTAAGACCATTTTCATTATCTGTAATTTAATAAAAGCTCAATGCTACAAATGTTCTCAGGTCCAAGTGTCCTAGAATTTTGAATTCTTCGGATGTTTACGTATGATGATGAACATAATTAAAAGACATTTATATTACAACACCGGTAAATATTCTCTCATTCAGACGAGCGTGAAAAAGATTGCTAACACAAAAGAAAGAAAAATCTAAATGATTTCATGGCTCTGCTTGATTAAAACTTCAGAAGAAAATAGTCATGCCTGTAGTGGCCGAAAATAATTGCAAATAAAAAATCTCAACAAAAAAAAAATTTAATCGATCAATCAAATCCCCATCCCTACTAACAAACTTTCATCATAAATAAGACCACAAACTCCACCACACACCTCGATTCGCACAACTCTTCCTCCTTTAAGTTAAGATGACAAAAATAAATCTCACACAAACGCAAGAACACGGATAGACAAATGAGATTTCATACCGCGAAGAGTTTGCTATTTAGATCTCTGAGCATCAACTTACGCTGCCGAAGAGCAAACCAGAACCACAGAAAACGAGCAAGCAACTGACCGGAGCTCCCACATTGCCGGCGCAACTTCCGGATATGACTATATGCAAAATCCGAGATACTACCGTTGACCGGAGCTTCCAGACGCCGTGAACTGCAGAAATCGAAGCAGTACAATGATGATTCGCAGTAAATTTATGGATTTCTAGCTCCGAGAATGGCAGAGAAATAAAGAAAATTTCAGGTGTGGGGGTTGAATTTTGTTTAATGCGCAGTTGAATGGGCTTTTTGAGGTCATTGAATTTATTTATGACAGAGATAGGGGATTCAGTAGTAGCTGAAAGATGGGTGTAGTAGGGGGAAAAGGAGCGGGATGTGATAAAATTAGGAAAATACCGCTCAACAATTTCCAAAAAAAAAAAAAAAAGTTGTCATAATAAAAAGATTTTGAAATGCTCCTTTAAAAATGTCACATTAGATAGCTTTTTTAGTAGTGATTTATTTCGGTTTGCGTCCACAGAAAAACCGTCTCTTATTTATGTAAAGTAGAATCCAAAACATAATTTTTTTTTTGTCTCGAACTTGAGTTTGTCCCAAAAAAAACAAAGATGGCAATCATCTCAACTAAGCCAGACATAATTTTCATTTCCTCATAATCCATAATTTTTTTTCATATAGTAATGAAATTATATGTATACATGCAGCATCAATCTGCAAGTAGATGAACCAATTCACTACAAGGAAGTTGAAACCCTTTTATAATTGTTGATATCTACTGCATCAAATGTGGCATAAAATTGGGATGGAAATATGTAAGATTCTTTCATATATATATATATATAGATAGATAGATATATATTTGTTTGCAGATTCAAGTGGGAGAGCAGGCACAGTGGGTCCAAAGTGATGATGTGCAAATAAAGATGCAAAAACTTGCTGTGAAAGTTTTAAGTATATATCCAATCATACTAAATTTTTGCATGAAATGCTTAATTTCCTTGTAATTTCTTGGTAATAGTTTCGGCAATTCGAATTTGTTTTATGAGATATTGTATATTAGGTGATTAGTTATTTGAGATTATTTATTGTGCAAGCTGCTATCGAAATTATAATAAATCTGTATGATAGGATTAGCAATGGAATCAAGTGATTCGTGGATCAAGGTTTATGTGGCAAATATATTAATGATTATACTAATAAACATTCGCATGCGATGCATGAACATAAAATAAATTTAGAGTGACAAAATGTAATTTTTGGAGGGCAAACTGCAATTTTGGAGGTAGACAAAATACAATTTTTTTAAAAAAATTTATGGCGGCAACTTCCCCCACAAGATAACGTCTGTTCGCCCCAGTCGGTAACAATATTTTGTGATGGATTTCCGACGAATAAGCTTTCCTGTGAATTTTTTTGTGATGAGAAGTTAATTGATTTCTTTGTTAAGTATGGTTTTTAGTAACATTATATTTTCTGTGGACAGACGAGAGTTATTTCTAAGTCGAAGGTTTGGCATAAATCAACTGCATTGATTTATCCTAAATATCAAGAACAAAGCGATTGTGTAATAATACAAAGCCATGTTCTACACCACTGAATGCTGGCCATGGATCCTAAATATCAAGAACAAAGCGATAATGTAATAATGCGAAGATTCTTTTTAGATGAAAAATGGGTGTTTTGGAAGTTTTTCTAAAGATGAAAAATGGGTGTTTAGGAATTGGAATTACGCCATTACCATAAAACAATACATTCTGTTTTTCTTTCATCTTGTCTCACATTTTTGGGTTTCCCGTGTGCTTCTTCGTTCATATGTTTGGTATGTAGCCAAACTCATTACAAATAAATTTTGGAATTTGGAACAGTCATTCTTAAAAGAGGAAATTACAAGAAGGTACCACTTTCCAAAACATCTTTCAACTAAATCTTCAAAAAAAATCTTCTTTCAACTAAATTCATATCTAAGAAAACTTATTTCAAATAAGTCCAGTTTATCAAACCCTAATCTAATTAGTCTATTAATCATGACTAAAATACCCTTGCTCTACATCTTCATCACCAAACCATTGCCCACTTTCCACCATTCACGTTTTTTCTATATCTGTGAAATTTTTTGTTGTTCTTGTTGAAAATTTCCTCCAACGATCATCGCTCCAAGCTTCTGCCATGAAATTGCAAACACCACACATAATACACAATTAGAAGAATCGGGAAAAAAGTTCAAATTATGATAACTAGTTCCAAAAAAAAAAAATTGATCTGCTTCTTCTTTATTACAGGAGATTTCTAGATAGAAAATCCATACAATTGAATGAAAAGTTCGAGCAAGCAACACTAAAAATTCACGTAGCAAGGACAATACAAGATCGCATAAAAAATTCTGAATTTATGTGTTAATGATAAATTCTTCACAATATATGTTTAATTTTTTATAGAAAAAATAAGTTTTTATTTGTTACGATGTCTTGTTTTCTAAGGTGGTAATAGTTTGGAAGAATTATAAACGCGATATCAGATGCTTGAATTTGCTTACAAGAGAACAACATTCCTCACAATATAGTTATCGTTGATTCTGGGAAGCGAATCTTCCTTTTTCCGTAGATAAAGACTCATTTAATTCCACACCCTCATGAGTGGGGTGGAGCTTAGATTTCTCGAAAAATTACAAGTAAAGGGATTTAATAATCATTATTAATTTTTAGAAACTAATCTCAGCTAAAAAAAGAAAAATCTGCACATTATTCATTATTATCATCATTTTCACTTTCTTGTGTCTAGCGGTGCATGTAATTTACATGCACCGCTAGACTCATGCGATGTATATCTCATGCGGTGCATGTAAATAACTTGATTCACCAACACTTTTTATCTACAAGAATGCAACAATCAATTCCTAATTCAATTTGTAAATGTATTTCATCATCATTATGAATTTTCATAAACTAATCTCAGTTAAAATAGAAAAATCTTCACATTATCATTATTATCATCATTTTCATTTTCTTGTGTCTAGCGGTGCATGTAATTTACATGCACCGCTAGACTCATGCGATGTATATCTAATGAGGTGCATGTAAAAAACTTGATTCTACCAACAATTTTTATTTATAAGACTACAATAATCAATTCCTAATTCCATTTGTAAATGGATTTCATCATCATTATTATTTTCAGAAACTAATCTCAGTTAAAAATAGAAAAATCTTCACATTATTCATTATTACCATCATTTTCAATTTCTTGTGTCTAGCGGTGCATGTAATTTGCATGCACCGCTAGACTCATGCGATGCATATCTCATGAGGTGCATGTAAATAACTTGATTCTACCAACAATTTTAACTACAAGACTACAACAATCAATTCCTAATTCCCTTTGTAAATGAAAAGTTTGAATTTGTTCATTTGGAATCCGGGTTCTTCTACTTCATTATTCTTTAATATGAATTTCTTTTCATCGTCATCATAAATTTTCAGAAACTAATCTCAGTCAAAAATAGAAAAATCTGCACATTATTCATTATTATCATCATTTTCACTTTCTTGTGTCTAGCGGTGCATGTAATTTACGTGCACCGCTAGACTCATGCGATGTATATCTCATGCGGTGCATGTAAATAACTTGATTCACCAACACTTTTTATCTACAAGAATGCAACAATCAATTCCTAATTCAATTTGTAAATGTATTCATCATCATTATGAATTTTCATAAACTAATCTCAGTTAAAATAGAAAAATCTTCACATTATCATTATTATCATCATTTTCATTTTCTTGTGTCTAGCGGTGCATGTAATTTACATGCACCGCTAGACTCATGCGATGTATATCTAATGAGGTGCATGTAAAAAACTTGATTCTACCAACAATTTTTATTTATAAGACTACAATAATCAATTCCTAATTCCATTTGTAAATGGATTTCATCATCATTATTATTTTCAGAAACTAATCTCAGTTAAAAATAGAAAAATCTTCACATTATTCATTATTACCATCATTTTCAATTTCTTGTGTCTAGCGGTGCATGTAATTTGCATGCACCGCTAGACTCATGCGATGCATATCTCATGAGGTGCATGTAAATAACTTGATTCTACCAACAATTTTAACTACAAGACTACAACAATCAATTCCTAATTCCCTTTGTAAATGAAAAGTTTGAATTTGTTCATTTGGAATCCGGGTTCTTCTACTTCATTATTCTTTAATATGAATTTCTTTTCATCGTCATCATAAATTTTCAGAAACTAATCTCAGTCAAAAATAGAAAAATCTTCACATTATTCATTATTATCATCATTTTCACTTTCTTATATCTAGCGGTGCATGTAATTTACATGCATCGCTAGACTAATGCGATGCAAAACTCATGCGGTGCATGTAAATAACTTGATTCCACCAATAGTTTATATCTACAAGACTGTAAAAAATAATTCCTAATTCCATTTGTAAATGGATTTCATCATCATTATGAATTTTCAGAAACTAATCTCAGTCAAAAATAGAAAAATCTTCACATTATTCGTTATTATCATCATTTTCACTTTTTGTGTCTAGTGGTGCATGTAATTTACATGCACCGCTAGACTCATGCGATGTATATCTCATGCGGTGCATGTAAATAATTTGATTCACAAAGACTTTTTATCTACAAGATTGCAACAATCAATTTTTAATTCCATTTGTAAACTTATTTCATCATCATTATGAATTTTCAGAAACTAATCTCAGTTAAAATAGAAAAATCTTCACATTATTCATTATTATCATCATTTTCATTTTCTTGTGTCTAGCGGTGCATGTAATCTACATGCACCGCTAGACTCATGCGATGTATATCTCATGAGGTGCATGTAAATAACTTGATTCTACCAACAATTTTTATCTACAATACTGCAACAATCAATTCCTAATTCCATTTGTAAATGGATTTCATCATTATGAATTTCCAGAAACTAATCTCAGTTAAAAATAGAAAAATCATCACCTTATTCATTATTATCATCATTTTCAATTTCTTGTGTCTAGCGGTGCATGTAATTTGCATGCACCGCTAGACTCATGCGATGCATATCTCATGAGGTGCATGTTAATAACTTGATTCTACCAACAATTTTTATCTATAAGACTGAAACAATCAATTCCTAATTCCCTTTGTAAATGAAAAGTTTGAATTTGTTCATTTGGAATCTAGGTTCTTCTACTTCATTTTTCTTTAATATGAATTTCTTTTCATCATCATCATGAATTTTCAGAAACTAATCCCACTCAAAAATAAAAAACTCTTCACATTACTCATTATTATCTTCATTTTCACTTTCTTGTATCTAGCGGTGCATGTAATTTACATGCACCGCTAGACTCATGCGATGCAAATCTCATGCGGTGCATGTAAATAACTTGATTCCACCAATAGTTTATATCTACAAGACTGTAAAAATCAATTCCTAATTCCCTTTTTAAATGGATTTCATCATCATTATGAATTTTCAGAAACTAATCTCAGTCAAAAATAGAAAAATCTTCACATTATTCATTATTATAATCATTTTCACTTTTTGTGTTTAGCGGTGCATGTAATTTACATGCACCGCTAGACTCATGTGATGTATATCTCATGCGGTGCATGTAAATAACTTGATTCACCAAGACTTTTTATCTACAAGACTGCAACAATCAATTTCTAATTCCATTTGTAAACTTTTTTCATCATCATTATGAATTTTCAGAAACAAATCTCAGTTAAAATAGAAAAATCTTCAAATTATTCATTATCATCATCATTTTCATTTTCTTGTGTCTAGCGGTGCATGTAATTTACATGCACCGCTAGACTCATGCGATGTATATCTCATGAGGTTCATGTAAATAACTTGATTCTACCAACAATTTTTATCTACAATACTGCAACAATCAATTCCTAATTCCATTTGTAAATGGATTTCATCATTATGAATTTCCAGAAACTAATCTCAAGTAAAAATAGAAAAATCATCACATTATTCATTATTATCATCATTTTCAATTTCTTGTGTCTAGCGGTGCATGTATTTTGCATGCACCGCTAGACTTATGTGATGTATATCTCATGCGGTGCATGTTAATAACTTGATTCACCAAGACTTTTTATCTACAAGACTGCAACAATCAATTTCTAATTCCATTTGTAAACTTTTTTCATCATCATTATGAATTTTCAGAAACAAATCTCAGTTAAAATAGAAAAATCTTCAAATTATTCATTATCATCATCATTTTCATTTTTTGTGTCTAGCGGTGCATGTAATTTACATGCACCGCTAGACTCATGCGATGTATATCTCATGAGGTGCATGTAAATAACTTGATTCTACCAACAATTTTTATCTACAATACTGCAACAATCAATTCCTATTTCCATTTGTAAATGGATTTCATCATCATTATGAATTTTCAGAAACTAATCTCAGTCAAAAATAGAAAAATCTTCACATTATTCATTATTATCATCATTTACATACCGCTAGACTCATGCGATGTATATCTCATGCGGTGCATGTAAATAACTTGATTCACCAAGACTTTTTATCTACAAAACTACAACATTCTAATTCCATTTGTAAACTTATTGCATCATCATTATGAATTTTCAGAAACTAATCTCAGTTAAAATAGAAAATCTTCACATTATTCATTATTATCATCATTTTCATTTTCTTGTGTCTAGCGGTGCATGTAATTTACATGCACTACTAGACTCATGCGATGCACATCTCATGAGGTGCATGTAAATAACTTGATTCTACCAACATTTTTTATCTACAAGACTGCAAATTCCTAAGTCCATTTGTAAATGGATTTCATCATCATTATGAATTTTCAAAAACTAATCTCAGTTAAAAATAGAAAAATCTTCACATTATTCATTATTATCATCATTTTCACTTTTTTGTGTCTAGCGGTGCATGTGATTTACATGCACCGCTAGACTCATGCGATGCATATCTCTTGTGGTGCATGTAAATAACTTGATTCTACCAACACTTTTTATCTACAATACTGCAACACTCAATTCCTAATTCTCATTTGTATTACATGCACCGCTAGACTCATGAGATGCATATCTCATGCGGTGCATGTAAATTACATGCACCGATAGACTCAGGTTTGTCTTTTAACCAAAAACTTTGATAGATACACCAATAGTTTATATTTTCTAAAACCATTGACATTTTCAGAAAGCTCATCCAATGAAATGTTTTATTTCATTTCAGTAAATATGCCATTTGATGATAATGGGGAAATTCTTGTGAATACCTCATCTTTACGTAATGTTTTATTTCATTTCAGAAAGCCCAACCAATTTTATTTTTTTACGTAATTTTTTGTACGGCTTCATCTTTTTGGAAATGCGAATACCTCAGCTTCTCACATTAATCAATGAAGAAAACGATTCGATGGAATGGGTGAGAAATTATAGGAATTTTTGAGTATTTTTCTGTGTAACATGGAGAAATTCCAGAGATAAAATGGAGAAGACAATTCATGTTGGAGACACAGCAAGTGTAAGGACCCCAAGCCCTTAACCCTTAATTAGTGTATTAACCATTATGTGTGGCACATGCTTTCAATAAAAAGTCAATCGGGAAGCTCAAATGATGCTTACAAAATTCCTTTTAATATTCAACGTTATAAGATCATCTCTACTAACATATAGACTCATAGAGTTGCCCATTACCAACCCCATTTTGCCACTTTTTACATTGTGGACTTTTATAAAAATTTGGGCAGAGTCTCCCCGTAAATTGAGCTATCCCGAAATAAAAGCACAACACATAACATAATTCCCGGCCAGGGAGAAACATAATACTCATCAGAATGCAGCAATACCAAGTAAATTCCCAGCCAGGGAAGACGCCACACATAAGACGACAAAAGTGGGTTTCAACCCCCACATAATACACTAACGACTCTCATATCATTAGCAATTCTACCACAATTGCATGCAACATATAATGAAAGAGAGAAAGGCTCATGCCTTTATATACAACCCATATACAAACATAACCGTGCTCACATGCGAGCATCATAAATATGTATAAAACCCTCGGGTGTATATATGTACTCTATACGATACCGTGCTCCATCAAGCCCTGGTACCACGATCCTGGGAGTACATCCAATCAACAGCTCGAGCTCAGTTCCACAGCCATCGATGCACCTGTTCACCTGCCCCAACAGAGACAGCCCCCAACGGGGTGAGCATACCAATACACAAAATCTCATAATCACAATAATGAAATTCATAATTTACAACACAAGTAAATATTAATGAATTTTAAATGATACTCCCTGGATGGCAACATCCTCATCCGGGATTCCGTGTACTGTCCCTGTTCTCACAATCATCAAACTCATCAAATCTCATAAATCAGTAAATCAACACATTGATTTAACTCATAGCATGCCTGATTCTCAAGTATCAAAAATCAATGATTCCAAGTTCAATATACATACAAATATAGATATCTCAATATCTAGTACTGATTTCTCAATTTCGCTATCAATCATAGATAGTTCAAATGCCTAGCATTTATTTTACCAATTTTCCATTATACCTAGACATCTCACATGTCTTATAATGAGTACATGATCCCACGATCATTCTCAGGCATCTCAAATGCCGTACAATAGTCATATAGACTCAGTACCCCATATATATCAACACATATATGCATATAGCCATACCCACAACCATCTAATGCAATTACAACACATTATGCATTTCACAATTGCTATCACGTAAAGTAATGCTCGTACGTCGCACGTACCTCAAATTTCCGAAGTCCGAGCCAAACCTTGCTCGAGTTCCATGCCCCGAGGAACGATGTGCTAACACGATAAATTAATTCACAATTAATTACGAACATGCAACCCATGCTCAAGCACACCCATAACTCTCAAAAATATTGTCAACACAAGACAATGAACCATTATCGAAAATTGCTCAAGAACACCCCACAAATTCTCGAAACTTCACAACACAAATCGAACCCAATTAAACACCATAATTCATCTAAAACATGAATTAATCAATTACTAACAAGAATCATCACTCCTTGTCAAAAATCCCCAAATTCGAACATAAACCCCACAATTTCGAACCCTAACTCACGCCACCAGCGCTCAAATCGAACCATTAAGCAACAATTTTTCGAACCATTAAAGTCTAAAATTTTCGACCCAACAACATCACAAAAACGCTCCAAAAACACAGGAAGAAAGCCCCAAAAATCGTACCAAAATCGGGCCACAAAATCGGACAGAAACCAGTGACGAACCCTAGCGCTTTCTGCAGAAATCCGAGCTCGATTCTCGACGAAACTTCGAATTGTTGGTATGTATAGAAGCGCCTGGAAGAGACGATTCCAACGGCGGGTGGCACGCGCCGAACGGCGGCCGGACGGCGGCGGGCCGACGACTTTTACGCGCGGGGGTCAAACAGATCGGGAAATCAGCGTGCGCGAGGAGAGAGAGAGGAGGTGAAGAAAATGGCTCCGATAATTAAAATCTCGGGTTTAACTGGTATTTATAGCAAAAATACCCCGAAATACTAATATCCCCACAAATACATCATGATTCATTAAAAATCATCTGTTTTCAAAAATTCTCTCTCTAACTCAAAAATCCCCTACCGGTGCCCACACACAGCACCCGAGATTCTGAGTCACACTAAAAACCCAACTCACAGGTTTTCACCGAAATGAGAATACGATCTCAACCTCGGGATCCAACGATCCCAACTACTCAAATAGACGAGCCCGGAAGGCCCAACGCCTCGATTAAACTCCAAATCGCCACGTAAAACAACTTTAGGGGTTATTACCACTCCGGAATTAACATCCCTAATCCCCGTCATCACAATATCCCCCACTAAAAGAATTTCGTCCTCGAAATTAGCACCGGTGTATCACGTAACACCCAGGCTACACAACAATATGAAGTCATAACCTCGATTCCTGACCATATCAGAATCGTCTTAAAAACCTCGAGAATACTTACCTCACATCGAACTCTGAAACAGAGCGACATACCAAAACCAACACCAACTCATCACCCAAGAGGCAAAACGTACCTCGATGCGGTTCATCCCAAAAGTTAGTCCCTCATGACTGCAAAACAACCAATTCGTTCTAATACCACTAGTAAGAACGCATCATGAATGACACCTCAACCGTGAGAGCGTTGACCTCGTGTCAATCTCTGGTGTGGAATAGACTTCCAAATCCATCATAACGTCAAAGAGCGTCAGCACCACTCAACGCTAATAATCCAAAAGCAGTTAGGCAACTGAAACTGCAAGGATTCGAATCGCTCCAGATTCCATCGTAGATATCGTCCAATGATATCTTTATCATGACTCACGACGTCTAACATACATCGTTACGAGGGGAACATTAGTATACCACGGTGCACACATACCAAACCTGGTTTCCACTTTCAAACCTCTTCCATCGAATGAGCAGTCGTATCATTGCAACTCAATTTGGGCAACTCACGGCCACAGATTCACATAAAAGACATCTCACAAGATGTCCACCTCCGGATATTCCAAGGATCACATCCTGATCATAAATAAACCATCGAGACTCCACAGAGTTCAATTCTGAAAGGACATGCAATAAACTCATTGCATCCTCAACGCTTGTGTCGACCGCGACACCCAAAAAAAATCCGAATTCCTGCCATCCCTTGGCAATCCTAGGATTTAACAATCCAAACTTGGGAAGGCTATCGCATAACTCGGAGGAAAACACCAATAAGGAAATACCTTAACCCACACAAGATAATCCCTCTTCAAGGGAGTCAACTAACTTCACGATTGTTCCTCATAATTATCGTGCCATAGAGATTCCCAATCTCAAGGTGTTCCATATCTCTCACCAGAGATTTAACCATCCAAAAATAGCATAACTCTATGCTTGACAGAAAGAAAATCAATAACTGGCATCTGTATACTCACCAGTATACCTGCCTAAGTACTGACATCGCATGCATATTCAATGCACTCGGCTCGGGTATCTACAACATACCCCTAAGCCCCAAACACAACCGTCAATTCTGAGTCATTCCCTATCCAGTGAAGAACGATAATCGACGATCAACAACACGGTGTGATTCCCAAGATCAACACCACACGTACCAACTCACCGAATCTTTCAAAGATTTCCAAATAGGTATAATACTACCTCCTTTCCCACAAGGGAAATGCCATCGAACTCGAGATTCACAAGTCTCGAACCACTGTTCGGAAAAACTGGATACAATAACACCCATTTCATCCTAAATACACGGGTTCCCTCAGATCGAGTCAATAACGACCTGATGACTCTCTCGTTGGTACTCCAACATCATGAACTGTCCCAGACAAGTCTCACCAAAATTAAACATAAACGTATACACGTTTCAGTGAGGCATGCACAACCTCAACCTCAAATGACATGGTGACTACTAGAGTCCACCACAATCCACATCGTATCACCTTACGATTTGCCAAACTTGATTCCAACGAGCAGTATCATGGCTCCAACAATCACACTATATCATTACCACGATATCTGGCTAGCAAAGCGCTGTCTCCATAGGCTCATATCAAGCCCACCAACAAACCATATGTTCCATCTCGGTATGCCATACCGTACAAACCGTTAGAGTAATGGGTCATCGCCCGACATATCTCTAAAATACCAAGCACAATGGACAACCCGGTGTCCTTGCTCACTTATGATGCAGTTGTAATCCGTTAAGACTTATCCCACACCCTCAGGGTGGGTGCAACCATGTCTACCCTACATCACAACACAAGCGAGTAGTTTCCTCAATGACTACTCTTACCACCAATCACTTGGCCCTAGCCAAACCAACGAGCATACCCAAGGGTATCATTGCTCGACAAATATACTTCGAATATGTGCTGTGGTATAATTCCTATACGGCGCACCCAATAGTTCCTCGAGCAACTTGCTCGGCATAATGGTCTCGTCAACTAGTGACTCAGACACTACCATGTGCCCACCAAGGCACTCAAACCATATAACCAAATACATAACATAAATGTATTAATCATCAAAACGACGCCACACGTCTACATAGAACATCAACTATGTCATCGTCATCCCGTGACGGCATATGTCAACATATGACATCCGACTAACATCGTCAAACATACGACGGTACATGGCAATACACGACATCCATAATCTCATCGTCAAACACATGGCATATATATAGCAACACATAGTATCCACAATAATGCTAACACAAGTAATAGGCCATACCTCATCGCTATCAATATAACGGCATACCTGTCTCCGTCGCTCGATAATAGTACGTAGTCAGCACCCATCGCTCGAAGGCGGCAAAATCCTGTGCTGAACACATAGCGGCACAATCCATCGCTATAGAATCGACGGCATGACACCTCGTCATATAATAAGTGGCATGAAACCTCGCTATACACCTGAGCATGAATCATCGTCCACATAATAGCGGAAAGAGGCATCGCTAGCAATATATCCGGCGGCAAGAACCATCGCCAATCAATATAGCGGAATGAACCATCGCTATCCATATACATGGCGGCAAGAACCATCGCCAGTCAATATAGCGGAATAAACCATCGCTATCAATATCCATGGCGGCAAGAACCATCGCCAGTCAATATAGCGGCATGAACCATCGCTATCAATATACATGGCGGCAAGAACCATCGCCAGTCAATATAGCGGCATGAACCATCGCTATCAATATACATGGCGGCAAGAACCATCGCCAGTCAATATAGCGGCATGAACCATCGCTATCAATATACATGGCGGCAAGAACCATCGCCAGTCAATATAGCGGCATGAACCATCGCTATCAATATACATGGCGGCAAGAACCATCGCCAGTCAATATAGCGGCATGAACCATCGCTATCAATATACATGGCGGCAAGAACCATCGCCAGTCAATATAGCGGCATGAACCATCGCTATCAATATACATGGCGGCAAGAACCATCGCCAGTCAATATAGCGGCATGAACCATCGCTATCAATATACATGGCGGCAAGAACCATCGCCAGTCAATATAGCCGATCCCTAGTCATTGTCACGGTAGTGTATTTTAATGCCCCTCGCTCAAATAAAACATGCGGTACTCCCACCCCTCGCTTCACATATAGGCAGCATAGAATAACCTCGCTTAAATGGACATGCGGTACTCCCACCCCTCGCCTCACATTTTAGCGGCAAATATTCTTTCCTCGCCTCATATGCTAACCACGCTTCAATGTGACATGCGGCGCTCCCACCCCTCGCTTCACATTTTAGCGGCACAAAATAATAAATAGCGGCAAGCATTTAAAATCATCACTCATCCATAACAATGACTCATGGGATATTCACCAAGTATTTCATCCATACCTGCATCACAAAGCATAATCCATATACCAACATACATCATCATGAGTGTATTTTAATGCACCTCGCTCAAATGCGACATGCGGCGCTCCCACCCCTCGCTTCGACATTTGGCGGCAAAGCATTAAAATCATCACTACATGTACACATACATCCACAATGTATAAATCCATGATGTATATAAAATGCAGGTTACCGTTTCGTGTCTTTCAACCATGGCCTTAGCCTTTCGCATCATAGTGTTCTTACAGGAACAATCACAACCCATGAGCATACAATAATCCATATTCCCACAATATGATTATAATGAGTAAATGCATAAACTATGAGTACAAAGTACTTCCTGTATCCCAATGCATTTCGATATGCTCCACCTGGTTGTCCCTGTGTCACAACTCACAATCATAATCAACAGGTTATATTATGATTCTATAGATGTCATGACATACAATCGTTTCACTATGATCACATATCACAAATGCACATAAGCAAAATAGTTGTGTCACACAACACTAGCTACTATCATGCATAAATATGTGCTACCCATCCCTATCAGCATGTTTTAGGCCCTCAACAGCCCCAAAGAGCTAACCACTGCTCTGATACCACTAATGTAAGGACCCCAAGCCCTTAACCCTTAATTAGTGTATTAACCATTATGTGTGGCACATGCTTTCAATAAAAAGTCAATCGGGAAGCTCAAATGATGCTTACAAAATTCCTTTAATATTCAACGTTATAAGATCATCTCTACTAACATATAGACTCATAGAGTTTCCCATTACCAACCCCATTTTGCCACTTTTTACATTGTGGACTTTTATAAAAATTTGGGCAGAGTTTCCCCGTAAATTGAGCTATCCCGAAATAAAAGCACAACACATAGCATAATTCCCGGCCAGGGAGAAACATAATACTCATCAGAATGCAGCAATACCAAGTAAATTCCCAGCCAGGGAAGACGCCACACATAAGACGACAAAAGTGGGTTTCAACCCCCACATAATACACTAACGACTCTCATATCATTAGCAATTCTACCACAATTGCATGCAACATATAATGAAAGAGAGAAAGGCTCATGCCTTTATATACAACCCATATACAAACATAACCGTGCTCACATGCGAGCATCATAAATATGTATAAAACCCTCGGGTGTATATATGTACTCTATACGATACCGTGTTCCATCAAGCCCTGGTACCACGACCTGGGAGTACATCCAATCAACAGCTCGAGCTCAGTTCCACAGCCATCGATGCACCTGTTCACCTGCCCCAACAGAGACAGCCCCCAACGGGGTGAGCATACCAATACACAAAATCTCATAATCACAATAATGAAATTCATAATTTACAACACAAGTAAATATTAATAAATTTTAAATGATACTCCCTGGATGGCAAAATCCTCATCCGGGATTCCGTGTACTGTCCCTGTTCTCACAATCATCAAACTCATCAAATCTCATAAATCAGTAAATCAACACATTGATTTAACTCATAGCATGCCTGATTCTCAAGTATCAAAAATCAATGATTCCAAGTTCAATATACATACAAATATAGATATCTCAATATCTAGTACTGATTTCTCAATTTCGCTATCAATCATAGATAGTTCAAATGCCTAGCATTTATTTTACCAATTTTCCATTATACCTAGACATCTCACATGTCTTATAATGAGTACATGATCCCACGATCATTCTCAGGCATCTCAAATGCCGTACAATAGTCATATAGACTCAGTACCCCATATATATCAACACATATATGCATATAGCCATACCCACAACCATCTAATGCAATTACAACACATTATGCATTTCACAATTGCTATCACGTAAAGTAATGCTCGTACATCGCACGTACCTCAAATTTCCGAAGTCCGAGCCAAACCTTGCTCGAGTTCCATGCCCCGAGGAACGATGTGCTAACACGATAAATTAATTCACAATTAATTACGAACATGCAACCCATGCTCAAGCACACCCATAACTCTCAAAAATATTGTCAACACAAGACAATGAACCATTATCGAAAATTGCTCAAGAACACCCCACAAATTCTCGAAACTTCACAACACAAATCGAACCCAATTAAACACCATAATTCATCTAAAACATGAATTAATAAATTACTAACAAGAATCATCACTCCTTGTCAAAAATCCCCAAATTCGAACATAAACCCCACAATTTCGAACCCTAACTCACGCCACCAGCGCTCAAATCGAACCATTAAGCAACAATTTTTCGGGAAATCAGCGTGCGCGAGGAGAGAGAGAGGAGGTGAAGAAAATGGCTCCGATAATTAAAATCTCGGGTTTAACTGGTATTTATAGCAAAAATACCCCGAAATACTAATATCCCCACAAATACATCATGATTCATTAAAAATCATCTGTTTTCAAAAATTCTCTCTCTAACTCAAAAATCCCCTACCGGTGCCCACACACAGCACCCGAGATTCTGAGTCACACTAAAAACCCAACTCACAGGTTTTCACCGAAATGAGAATACGATCTCAACCTCGGGATCCAACGATCCCAACTACTCAAATAGACGAGCCCGGAAGGCCCAACGCCTCGATTAAACTCCAAATCGCCACGTAAAACAACTTTAGGGGTTATTACCACTCCGGAATTAACATCCCTAATCCCCGGTCATCACAGCGAGGAAGATGATAGTTTATGGATTTTTTCGTCATTTTGACCTAAAATGGACCTAGTTGAAAGCAAAATATTTTGGTGGATTGAAACGAAAAAACTTTCTCCTCTTGGTACCGACCCGAAATTTTCCCTTCTTAAAATGTGTATTCTCAACAGATATTGGGCTTTTCCTTGGGTTTAGCTAATCCCAATCTTCCATATTTTTATTTTGACAAAACTATTATTGTTTATCTTTATAATTGACAAAATAATCCTTGAAATAATAATTATAATAATAATTAACAATTGTAGTGTAGTAGTAGCACTACTAATAATATTAGTAAATAACAATAACAAACAATGAAAGTTATCAATACGAGATAATGACTAGCCTTCCAAACACAATAAATCTCGCAATTTTATCTTTCCTGCACAAGAAATTGTTAGAAAAGGGGCTGGAAAGATTTTTCGGTATAATCCATCCGACACTCAAGTTTGTATTTCACGAAAATGTAATATAATATTAAGAGAGAAAATACACTTTTCTTAATGCCCTTAATGGTATAGAAAACCTGGTATTTATAGTTTCATTGGATTGGCCTCGCATTCCTGATCTCGTAACATACCTCTATCAACAGTAATCATTACCCCTACATGTCACTATCTCATCTTAGATCAAGGTTCCTTTTTACGCAATCGTCCATCTTTTAAAACACTGTTAACATCAACTTCCTTGACTTCACTTTGGTCACGTGGACAACAGCTTTTGTCAGGTAATCCATACTCGTTTCTGACATGATAAAAATTGTTCAACCGCGGCTCAACCATGTTGATAGATCGGGTTAGCCACATTAGGTCGGGAACTCGACGAACTCGAGCTTTCTGTTACCTTAGTGCCATTCTAGGTGATGATGTCATTCCCCCACATTTTGGATCGGTCCCAAGTATAATTGATCTCAGGGTCGGATCTCTGGACCCAATCCAGTTCGGAACCCTGAGAACATGGGTCAGTCGTTGCCAGGTATAATATACAGTAATTGTGGGGTCCTCATTACTTAATCTGTTATGTATCAGTTCATTATACATATGTGAGTAGGAATTAAGTAAATCATACACTGATTAAGAATTTTACTATGTAGGTTGTTACAATATTGACAAAACCCTGTCCATAATAAACATCATATGTACAGCAAAACAACCTAGACCAATACAACTCCTAAGCAGTGGTTCAGCTCGCAGCGGAATAAAACTAACAATCCCGTCCTCCCACGTCTATGAGTCCCTATAGAAACAATCACACAACATGAGTATAGATAAACAACCATCTCAGTGCTATATCAATAAAAAATATAAAATGATAAAGCACTATCATAAGCATCAGCTATGATTGTTCTGTATCATGCATCATCAAATGCAAATATGTCATGACATGTCTCATCCATCATCCTGTTATAACGAGACCGAAATGATATGCCTATCTCAGCTCAATATGTCAGTGGAACCTCCTCACATCTTCATATTAGCAGCACATATCATAGCATCGTCATCACACGTTATAACAGCCAAAGCATATACTCAACCAGAGTATACCACTCATGCCAAAGCATATGCAGCATACCTATCGTGGCAATAATCCCAGCCAAAGCATATGCCCAACAATGACATACCTATCGTGGCAATGATCTCAGCCAAAGCATATGCGACATACCTATCGTGACATCCATCTCAACAACATGAATCTCATGAATGTACATGCATATGATACCACCAATCATATGATACAATTTCCACATCATCATCACAATAATATCATATACTCGTACGTTAACACGTACCTAGTGTGCGACACAAATATATAAATCAGGCGTCAATGTCTAACCGTCTCGTTGTCCTGTCCCCTATGATGATGCTACAACAATATCAACAATATATTATGTTACAAGAGGCTTCAAAAACAAAGTCCACAAAATATCACATTTTTGTAAAATTTGAACCCTAGCGATCGATCTCAAATTTTGACGCGATCGATCGCCTAAAGTTTCTAGCCATGAGCAATCGATCCCTCATTTCCATGCTATCGATCGCCTCACCCCTTGGAAAACATTCTGCCTCGATGCGATCGATTGCTTCCTTGATGCGATCGATTGCTACCTCGCGATCGATCGGTACAAGTTAAGCGATCGATCGCTCAGCACATCGCCACTATCATGTTTAGCCGCAAGCGATCGATCGCCTCATAAGTAGAGATCAATCGCCTCCTCTGTTTTTGTTAAAAAATGGCTATTACCTAACTTCTTCCTCGGTGTTTCTCCTACACCTCACTTCCTACCACTAAAACTTGATCCATGCAATCTCTAGCAGCATACAAACATGTTTCTATCACCATAAAACTCAAGTGTATACACTATAACTCATATCAAAGCAAATTACCAAGTTCCATGATTCAACTTCAACTCATCATTTACCAACATAAAACAAGTATACAAGGCACATAATCCTTACCAAGATGTTAGGAATGCACTTCTCCCAACTTTCTATCTTGATTTCCAAGGTGAAATCCAAGAAAAGAAGTAAACCTAAGGAAGGAGCTAGAGAGGAGATTGGGTAGAGATTTGTAGGTGAGATGTGGTGTTCTATGTGAATCAAAGCTGATATGGAACTATATAAATCCCTTATACATGACATGCAAGTGTGTGAAATCTCTTCCTCATGCAAATGCAATAAGAGCCACTCATGATCTTCTCTTTACTAGAGTATCAAGATATATTCACATAACACAACAATGTTAAGTCCATCTATCACATGTTTATGTGCTTAACTCACTCTCTTTGAGTTATCACATATGCACATCAATTCATTATTTCCAACTAAATTTCATGCATGTCATTAGTCCTACTTGGTTCAACCCAAACCCGAGTCCATATCATACTGAAATTATTCATAATTACGTCATAACCACATCACACATGTATACGTCATATCGAGGCATTACATCAATCCTCGATTAGTATAATCTGTTAGATATCGTCCACGAATCAAAGAGTGTAAGGACACCCCCGTACCCTTAACTGTTATTAGTGTATTAACCCATGCATAGTGCATACAATCACATAATCAGGGGAAAAACCACTTGCTACCATAGCATAACATGCCAATAATAAAATTTCTCACATTAAACCATGTAATGACCATTTCCCCCAATCAAGTCCACTTGTATAGCATGCACCCTATAATACACTAACACGTTCTCAATTCATTTAGTAGTTCCTCACATTAATTGCATGCAAGATATGATTGATAAGAGAAAGGCCCTTGCCTTGTTATACAAACCATATACACATATAAACGTGCTCACATGCGAGCACCCAATGAATGAATGTGTATTCCATGTATTAATATCGGCATTGGTACTTCGGTCCTGGAAGCACCTCCAATCCATAGCTCGATCTCTACGCCGGAGTTACCGTTGTACCTGTTCCACCTGCCCCAACAGAGACACCCCACACATGGGGTGAGCATACCAATATCACCAATCCAATAATCACAAAATCACAGTTCATAATTTACAGAATGTAAATGCCATGAATTTTAAAAGATACTCCCTGGATGGTATCATCCTCATCCGGGATCCCCTGTGCTGTTCCTATTCTCAAAATAACCGAAACCATCAAATTCCCAAATGCCAGTTAATTATATCATTGATTAACTAAACTCATTCCTGCCATGCCAGTTTCATAATCAAATATGATTAAATCATTAAACAAATGACCATAGATATCACATATATCTAACCAATGATTCCATAGTTCTATTTCATCGGTCGCTCCACAATAATGGCATTTTAACCCCACGCGCGCTCAACAGCAGCGGCGTCATAACCGATGTTTGCTCAACAGCGACAACATACCAATCATTGCTCGCTCAAAAGTGGCACCATATAATTTCCAATGTATATCCATTTATTGCAAATACAATATACCATGCATTTCATAGTTGCAATAATATAAAAGGCTATGCTCGTACGTTATACGTACCTTATAATTCCATAGTTCGAATCCAACCTTGCCTTAGTCCCGTGACCCGATGAATTATGTGCTAACACATAAAATAATTCACAATTATTACAAGCATGCAACCACGTACCCAAGCACGTTCACAATCCCCAATTATATCATCAATCCATGACGATTAATCATTTTAAAAGACCACGGGCGAAGCATGCATCAAAAACTCAACACGAAATAACCAAAATTCCCGACCTACCGATCGATCGCTAGGTGCCACCGATCGATCGGTAAAACCCAAAAATTACATTTTGGCTACGACATTGCACCGATCGATCGGTAGCCTCTACCGATCGATCGCTACGAGCCACCGATCGATCGATAAAACGTCTGATTTTTACCCACAGCTACGCACTTGCACCGATCGATCGGTAAGATGCTAATCGATCGGTCGCTGCACAAACCTGAAAACCATAAAAACCCCAATAAACCATACCCAACTCCTTCCAACTCAAACCAACAACAACTAAAAAACCCTTAGACATCCAATAAGGGTTAAAACATATTTTAAAACAAGAATAACAAGAATCCAAGATTCTCCAAAATTTCCCAAAATCCAAATCCAACCCCAAACCTAACCAAATACCACAAAACCATAATCAATACAAAGATAAAGATGAGGGAAGAAGATTACCAACTTTTCTTCGAGAAATCCGGCCCCGAAATCAAGCCTCCATCGATTTTTGCTCATGGGAGAAAAAGGGAAGGGTTGGGGAAAGGAAACGCTGACAAGAGAGAGAAATGAGATCCAAAATGATTGAACACCAAGTCCACTTGGTATATATAGTACCAAGGCTCAAAAATCCTGAGTCTCCCACAAATACATCGTGACTCATTAAAAATCATATGTGTTCAATAATTACCTCTCAATCTCAATTTTCATTATCAGCCCCAGTACAAAGTACTCCGGACCCCAGATCCCACAAAAAAACAAATTCCAAGGTTATCACCACGATGAGAATATGATATCAACCCTTGGATCCAATGACTCCAAATACCGGATTTAAAATCCTCGGGAGTCCCAACACCGCAATTAATTCATAATTGCCACAATTAAAATCCATAAAGGATCATTGCCACACCGAGATTTACACCATTAAGTCCCGGGTATCACAATTATCCCCCACTAATAAACTTTCATCCTCGAAATTTGCATAGGCGTACCCCGCGTACTGCCAAGACCACACAATCCAAACCGATCCACGTTGTCGAATCATGAGTGCATCATGAACGACACATCAACCGCGAGGACACCGACCTCGTACCAATCTCTGGAATGGAGTAAACCTCCCAAACCATCACAATCTCACAAGGATGTCAGCATGCCTTGATGCTAACCACACAAACGCAGTCAGTCAACCCTAACTGCTATCCAAAATGAATCATTAATGATTCTAACATAGATATCGTTTACAAGATATCTCTACGATTTTAGCCCTACGATGTTAAACATACATCGCTAGCAAGGAGATCACCAATACACAACAATACACGCATTAAACCCAGTTTCCCAAAGCCAGTTAATCGCCACATAGATTAACTAATACCATTTCTATTATGTCAGTTCCATAATTAACATGGTAAAATCATTATATAATAGACCGTAGATATCACATATATCTAACCAATGATTATATAGTTTTATATCATAGCTCGCTCTACAATAGCGGCATATTAAACCCCGCGCACGCTCAACAATAGCGACGTCATAACCGATGGTCGCTCAATGGCGATAACATCTCAATCGTCGCTCGCTCAAAGCGGCACCATATAATTCCCAACGTATTTCCATTTATCGCAATTACCAAATACTATTCACTTCACTGTCCATTTATTACAAGCACCATATACCATGCATTTCAAAATTCATTCATTGCAATTACCACATACCATGCAATTCACAGTTGTAATATTATAACAGGCTATGCTCGTAGGTTATACGTACCTTATCCTTCCGTAGTTCGAGCCCAACCTTGCCTGAGTCCCATGACCCGATGAGTCAAGTGCTAACATGCAAATAACTCACAATTAAACATAGGCATGCAATCACGTGTCCAAACACGTTCACCATGAAACCCTATCGTCCATCCGTGACGATTACCAAAATAAAAGCCCCCCGGCTAAGCATGCATAATACCCAAAATATACAATTTTACCATTTTAAAAGATAGCCAAAAACCCAACCGAGAATTCCGTTTTATTAAACTTTGGCTCCAACCAATCCATTTTAAAAGTATAGCATTCCCATTGGAATGTAGACATTGCCCCGGAAACGGCCCCTTTAAACCTCGATTCCAAAATCCCGACATTTTCCAAAAAATTCAAAAACCAAAAATCTTCGGGTGGTGATCGATCGCCACTTACATCGCGATCGATCGCCACAGTCCAGTGGCCAAATCAGTGCATCCTCGCAATCGATCGCCAATCCTCGCGATCGATCGCCAACCCGCTCACGATCGATCGCCGAGACCTCGCGATCGATCACCAGCACTGTTCATCGTCACTAAAAATTGAACTGCTCATCGCAATCGATCGCCCCTCCTCGACGATCGATCGCCACCTGCGATTTTCCAAAACATTTGAACTTCCATGGTGTTTTTCACACCCAAACTCAAAACCAACACACCATACACCTTCAACACCTCAAATACACCCTTAAAACTCAATAAAAACTCCAACAATAAACTTTAAGATTTTTACCCAAAATCCACAAATTCAAATCTAACATCAATACTCAACCAAAATCAACAATTCTACTACCAAATCGAAGACAATGACGAGGGGACGATTAATCCCTAATTATCTTGGAGAAAACCGGCTCCCGAGCCAAGCTACCAACGATTTCTCTTCCAAGGGAAGAAGAGGGGAAATGGGGGAAGGGCTTGAGCGAGGAGAGAGGGAAGAGAGGGAAGGGTTCCGTGCCAAATGACGGAATACCGAGTCCACTTGGTATATATAGTACCAAAACTCGAAAATACCAATCCTTCCACAAATACATCATGACTCATTAAAAATCATCTGTTTTCAATTATTACCTCCCAAACTCTAATTCCATTACCAGCCCCAGTACAAAGTACTCCGGACCCCAAGTCCCACCAAAGACCAAATTCCAAGGTTATCACCACGATGAGAATACAATCTCATCCATTGGGTCCAACGACTCCAAATATCGGATTTAAAATCCCCGGGAGTCCCAAAACCGTAATTAACTCATAATTGCCACAATAAAATCCATTAAGGATTATTACCACACTGGGGTTAACACCATTAATCCTCGGGCATCACAATACTCATGTTCAAACCGCCAGTTCCATAATCAGTTATAGCTATATCATTTTGATAATGATTTACAGTAATCAAATACTTTTCAACCAACAATTTCATCATTATAATTCGTCATATCACATCGCTCGCTCAACAGCGGCAGCATTCTAACATCGATCACGCTCAACAGCGGCTGCATCATAACCATTGCTCGCTCGACAACGGCATCATCATACTCATTGCTCGCTCAATAGCGACATCGCCACAATTCTTAATGCATACACATATATCACAACAATAATATATTATTCATAAACATGACAATAATATATCTAACTATGCTCGTACGTCACACGCACCTTATAATCCAATAGCAAGAGCTAATCATTGCCTTTGCCACGAGATCCAGTGAATTATTCGCTATACACAGTTAATAACTCACAATCAATTACAGGTGCACACAATCACATACTCAAGCATGTACTCAACTTCCATATATATCATCCAATCATGATGATTAAACACACAAAAGACTCAAGCAAAGCATACATTGACATCAGACTCAAAAAAAAATTTCAAAAATTTTGGTCTGACCATCAATCGCCAGCCTCCCAAAATTGGTACCAATTTTCTCAACTCAGGCGATTGATCGCCACTCAGAGCCGATCGATCACTGGCCCTCAGTGCCCCCTCGTGATCGATCTCCCATTTGCTCGCGATCAATCGTGAGTACTATTCATCAACAACCAAAATTCAGTAACATGTCACGATCGATCGGCTCTTGCACCGCGATCGATCACGACGTGCGATTTTTCAAAAAACTTTTTGTTTCCATGGTGTTTTTCGAACCCAAATTCAAATCCAACACCCACAATACTTCATAAACTCCATTAAAACCCATAAAAATACTAAATACATTAATTTAACAATTTCTCCAAAAACCCCAAAACTCAAACCTTTGACTATACCCCAAACTTAAATGAGAGGGGAAGGAGTTTACCCAACAATCTTCGAGAGATTCCACTCCAAAATCGAGCATTCTCGACTTTTCTCCATGGGAGAAAGAGGGGAAAAGAAGGGAGAGGCGGGGAAAGGAGAGATGAGGCATGAAGTAGAGAGTGGAGAATGGTTGAACACCGAGTCCATTTGGTATGTATAGTATTAAGGCTCCAAAATCCCAGGTTTCAAATACTCGTACCAAAATTCTAAAATAATAATACGTGTTCAATAATTATCTCACACTCTGTGGGGTCTCCCCACCTTAACAGTGTTATAGTGACATAAGAAGGACTAATCATGCATTAAAAACATCTTAAGGTTCTGGTTGTTACATGAGCTAACAGGATTACAGGCCCAAAATACAAAACTTCAAAAGTAATTCATTACATTCCCAAAAGAATGTTAACATTTAGATTTACACTACTCCTAGAGTAGATACTAATCATGACTTGAATCCTATACATTCCTGTGTTCCTCGTAGCTCACTGCCTCAACCCGACCCTTAGTCCTTTAGCCCAAAAAAGTGTACCTACAGGGACAACACATCATGAGCATATACAATCTTACTTAACATCATAAAAACATCACAGTAAATGCATGAAATATTGGTTAAGTAAATATGCTAGTTATTCATTAACTTCTTTTTTTGTTGTCCCTGATTCATGTTCATGCATATGGGCATCTTACCCTGTGGCATCTTACCACATCATAACATCGTATGGCCTCTTACCATATGGGCATCTTACCCCGTGGCATCTTACCACATAATGACATCGTATGGCCTCTTACCATATGGACATCTTACCCCGTGGCATCTTACCACATAATAAATATCGTATGGCATCTTACCATATGGGCATCTTACCCTGTGGCATCTTACCACATAATAACATCGTATGGTCTCTTACCATATGGGCATCTTACCCCGTGGCATCTTACCACATAATAAATATCGCATGGCATCTTACCGTATGGGCATCTTACCCTGTGGCATCTTACCACATAATAACATCATGTGTATAAATAAACATCTTGTAAACATCATCATTTCATCATGAATACTCATGCAATAAAAGCATAGTCGTAGTGTAAAGATGTGTTTTACCGTCCGATGCCCGTACGTCTCTTACGTACCTTTTCAAAAGGAGGAGGAGTCAACAGACTTTATCTCCTTGATTGTGCTGGTACCTGGGATGGTTCTACAAGACCACATAATACCATATTAGATGCCTCAATATCATCTCACACCATAAACTTGACAAAATAAATCATCATTTTATTTTCAACATTCTGCCTCTCTCGATCGATCGGCCCCAAGGTCTCGATCGATCGAGAAACTGTGCACAAACAGTGCCCAAACATTCTGCCTCGATCGATCGATCGAAATATTTTACCGATCGATCGAGGAGAGCTTCACCGATCGATCGGAAAATCCCTCGATCGATCGATGCCTGAATTTCAAACCATGCTTAAAAGCTTCTGCCTCGCTCGATCGATAGGTACAAAAATCTCGATCGATCGAGCACTCTGAAAATCGGGATTTTTCCAGATTTTCGAGGACCTCATTTCATATCATCAAATCTACTTCATAACACAACATACTTGCTCAAACAAACATGTTAGGAACTTCATAAAACTTCCATGTAAGTACTTAAATCAAAGGTTTAACAAAACCTAAGCTAACATGCATCATAACATCATCAAAATCTTCAACCTCAACCAACTTATACAGAAAACAGAGCATGCTCTTCCTTGCCCAGATTTTCGAGCACATAGTTTCATAGCCAGAAATCTATCACATAAAACATGTGACATGCTCGAACTAACATGCTAGTAGTTACATAATACTACCATTCAAGCACCCATACCAAGGTTTCACCCAAACCTATACCTAGCATGCATAAAAATCATCCCACCAAACCCAAACTTAACAAAAAACAGAGTACCAAGTCTTACCCCCTTTTTCTCATCTTTTGGTATGAATTATTGCAAACCTTTTACCAAGGTTTTTCTTCCTCTCTCAGCAGCACTTCAGGACGTTTTTGAGAGGGAAAAGTGAGGGAAGGAGAAAGATTGGAGGTGGAGTGGTGGGAAGAGAAGGAGGTATGGGTTGAGGGGAAAGGGGTTGGCAAGTGGGGGGTAGCTGATTGATTGGGGGGGGGTGGTGTGGGTAGGGTGGTCATGTGGTGTTTAATTGTGTCCCAGCATCTAGTACGATGTATTAAAATATCCTCACTCGATATTTTATAACTTCATTTAATTAATACATCCTTTAAAACACCCCAACATGCCCCCTAAATCATATCTTCATATCATAATTATAATCCCCCAATTCAAATACACCACAACCCTTAACATATCATATGTAATGCCTCGATTTGTTTAATACACGTGTGATATGATTATGGTGTAATCATATCACTTGACGATATGATAATGGGAGTTCGAGTGGAACCAAGAATGCATTGATTTAGATATGAAATGAAATATGAGAAGGCATGAAACATGGTGTGTAATACATTCATACTATAAACATGTGAATTATGGATTAAGTGTTGAAAGTGCATCAACATGTGCATTAGAGTTGCATTTGAATTTGGAGTGCATTGCATGTACATGTTAGTTAGCATGTAATTACCTTTAAATGGTATGATAGCAAGGGACTTAAGGAATTAAAGATCCTATATCAAGTGGATTAAGGGGATGAAATCACATACAACACCTTTTACACCTACTAAAACACTACACAAGCTCCTCTCCATTTCTTTCAAGGAGTTGTTGGTTTGAGCTTGGATTTCACTTGTAACTTGAGCTAGGAGGGTGTGTGAAGTGGAATTGTACCATCTTGGTAAGAAATTCATAGTTATATACTTGAATTATGTCATTCATGTTGATATATGTGAAGGGAAAGCTCAAGTGTGCATGTGTACAATCATATCATGTTTCTATGCTAGGAATTGGAATCTATGATGTTAGATTTATGTTTATATGTTCCTAGGTCTTGCAAGAAACATGTTGACATGGTTTAATATGAGGTGTAGGAGAAGATTCATGGAGATAAGCTTGAAAATCGCCATGCTCTCATTTTTCTGGGCATCGGCGATCGATCGGTGCGAGTGAGCGATCGATCGCCGATGACAGTAACATTTTAAGGCGGTGAAATTGGAGGGCGATCGATCGGTGAAAGTGTCGCGATCGATCGCGATGAACAGAGCATTGTGGCGATCGATCGCCAAGTTGTTGCGATCGATCGCGAGGGGGCAGAGAGTTTTGGCGATCGATCGGTGTTGATCGCGATCGATCGCCAGTGGTAATATTTTGAAAAATAAAATATTTTGTGGAATTTGATTTTAATGCCTATGATAACATGATATATTGTTGGCATTATTGTAGCACCATCACAGGGGACAGGACAACGAGGCACTTAGCTATTGACAACTGCTTTATCTCGTTTGTGTCGCAGTACAGGTACGTGTTGACGTACGGAGTATAGATATGATATGATGATGCTATTATGGTTTTGATATCATATGATTTATGTTATCGTTATGTCATATGATTGGTAGTATCATATGCATGTGCATACATAGATTTCATATGATTGGTATGGATGCCTTGATAGATATGTGTATATGCTTTGGTACGATCATTGTCTTGATAGATATACCTGGTGGGGTATATGCTTTGACTGCCACGATAGATATGCTAGTGTTGGGCATATGCTTTGACTGGGATCGGTGCCTGGATAGATATGCTAGTGTGGGGCATATGCTTGGGCTGGGATCGTTGCCACGATAGATATACTACATATGCTTTGGCTTGAGAGATATACGCCTGGTGTGGGTATATACTCTGGTTATTATCACAGATGAGTATGGTACTATGATATGTGCTGCTAATATGAAGATGTGATGTGGTTTCTCACAGACATATTGAGCTGAATAGGCATATCATATGAGGCTCGTGATAATAGGGAACTTGTTGAGACATGTCATGACATAATGCATTTGTGGATGCATGATACAGAACATTCACGTTATCTGATTTATTGAGCTTTATCATTGATATTGATATTGTGTTTTGATATTGCACTGAGATAGTTGTTATCTATACTCACGTTGTGAATGTTTCTGTAGGGACTCATAGACGTGGGGAGCGTGAGTCATGATTTCCGCTGCGAGGGGAACCACTGCCTAGGAGTTCTTTTGAATTAGGTTGTTTATGTACATGATATGTATAGTTTGTTAGGTTTTTGATAACCTTGTAACAACTTAACTAGCATGAACTCTTAATCCGTGCATGGTATATTACTTAATTCAGACTCACATATGTATGTTTAATGAATACATAATGGATTAAGTAAATCAGGCCCCACATTAGTGGTATCAGAGCAGTGGTTCGAGAACGGAGTGAACATGGGTAGAAGAAGTGTATTAGGGAGTTACCTAAACACTTTGCGAATGGTAATAGCATGTTAGGAGTTGGCATATGATGTTATTCTAACATGTTATATTTTTATGATTGTTATTGTTAACCCTTGATCTACAGCTATGACAGACAGAGGGTTACATGAGGATGTTGGGGATGCCATGAGTGGCAATGCGAGTGTACGGATGGCGCCTGTGCCACCACCACCGATTGAACAAGGGCCAGTGGAACAGGTATTGTTGCCTGGAGAATTGACTTTGACCCAGTTTCTGAGTTATCAGCCACCTAGGTTTGAGGGGACTGAGTCAGGGGAACTGTCAGAGGAGTGGCTGGAACGTATAGAACAGATATTTGTATCAGCACCGTGTGCCAAGACTGCTTGGTTACGTTTAGCTGAATATCAGTTGGCCAAGAAAGCTATGATGTGGTGGAAATCCACAGTACTTGAGTTGAGGGCTCAAGGACAGACAGTGAACTGGGATGTGTTAGAACAAAGTTTCTGGAGCATTATTTCTCTGTTGCTGCAAGGCAAAGGAAAGAGGATGAATTTACAAATTTGAGACAGGGATCCATGACAGTATCTGATTATGCTGTGCACTATTCCTCTTTGTGTAAGGACCCCAAGCCCTTAAAACCTTGATTAGTGTATTAACCACTATGTGTGGTACATGCTTTCTATAAAATGTCAATCGGGAAGCTCTGATGATACTTAATCATTGCCTGTCAATAAAAGACTCATATGTTTGCCCTTTACCAACCCCTTGGTGCCACTTTTCACATTGTAAACTTTTACAAAAATTTGGGCAGAGTCTCCCCATAAATAGAGCTATCCCAAAACAGAGTACAACACATAACAAAATTCCCGGCCAGGGAACACATAATACTCAACAGAAAGCAGTAATACAAGTAGATTCCCAGCCAGGGAAGACACCACACATATGTCAACAAAAGTGGGTTCCAACACCCACATAATACACCAATGACTCTCATATCATTCTAGCAATTCAACCTAATTGCATGCAACCTTAAATGAAAGAGAGAAAGGCTCATGCCTTTATATACAATCCATATACAAGTATAATCGTGCTCACATGCGAGCATCATGAATATGAATATGTATAAATCCTCAGGTGTATATATAGGTACTCTATACGATACCGTGCTCCATCAAGCCCTGGTACCACGATCCTGGGAGTACCTCAAATCAACAGCTCGAGCTCAGCTCCATAGCCATCGATGTACCTGTCCACCTGTCCCAACAGAGACAGCCCCCAACGGGGTGAGCATACCAATACACAAAATCCCATAATCATAATAATGAAATTCATAATTTACAACAAAGGTAAATGCTAATGAATTTAAATGATACTCCCTGGATGGCAACATCCTCATCCGGGATTCCGTGTACTGTCCCTGTTCTCACAACATCAAACTCATCAAATCTCATAAATCAGTAAATCAACACATTGATTTACACATCGCATGCCTGATCCTCGAATATCAACATGTAGTGATTACAAATTCATTAAACATGCAATTACAGATATCACAATATCTAATACTGATTTCACAACCTTGCTATCAATCACAGATAGCTCAAATGCCTTAGCATTTATTTTACCATTCCTTCATTATACTTAGACATCTCAAGTGTCTTATAATGAATACATGAGTCTACAAACTTAGACATCTCAAATGTCTCATAATGAATACACGATTCTACGAACTTAGACATCTCAAATGTCTTACGAAGAATACATGATTTTACAAACCTAGACATCTCAAATGTCTCATAATATAGTCATATAAACCCAGTACCCCATATATCATGCAAGAGTCATCCTACTCTAGTGTCACGCACGCTACAAGCGGCGATATCAAGATTTGGGTCATTCCTTGGCTATATCAACATATATATATAACCATACGCAAAACATTCAATGCAATCAAAAACACCTTATGCATTTCACATATATATAGTAATGCTCGTACGTCGCACGTACCTTAAATCTCCGAAGTCCGAGCCAAGCCTTGCTCGAGTTCCATGCCCCGAGGAATGATGTGCTAACACGATAAACAATTCACCATTATTTACGAACATGTAACCTATGCTCAAGCACACCCATATCCCTCACAACATTGTCAATACACGACAATTATCCTCTTAAAAGACCCGGGGCAGGGTACATGCAGGGAAGGAATAAATGAGACAATCGAAATTTGTTCAAGAATGCCCTACAAAAATCGAACCTCAATCTCACAATTTCGAACCCAATTAAATACCATAACTCATCTAAAATGTCAATTAAGCTATCCAAGCAAGAATCAACATCCCTTGACAAAAACTCCCCATTTTCGAACTCAACCCCCATAATTTCGAATCCAAACAAGCCCTTAAATTCAAACCCTTAAAATCCTTCAAATTCGAACCAAAGCTTCTCAATTCAATCTCAATCAAGCATCATAATACTCTTAAAACATGCAATAATCGATCAATTGCACGAAATAATATCCCTGCCAAAAACCCCCAAAAAATCGAAATTTAATCCCTACGAAATTGGGGAAAATTCGAAACAATAAAGGCATGGAAATACATGAAAAAGACGAACAAGGGGTTAGGGAGATTACCCAACGAAATCGGAAGCAAAATCGGACGAAAAATCGAAGAACCCTAACTTTTGGGGATCGACGCATTCCAGCCAAATTCGAACGAGAAACGCGACGAAACTTCCAATTGGCAGAGGGGAAAGGAGCGCCTCGTCGAGACGAAGCCGTGGGTAGGTCGCACGCGCCGATCGGCGGCCGGACGGCGGCTGGCGGAGCGCCTGAAACGGCGGGGGTCCTGTAGCAGACGGGAATCGCGCGGGAGAGAGAGGGAGGAAAAACTTTGGGGCTTAAATGAAATTCTCTTAAAATCTTGGGTTCAAATGGTATTTATAGCAAAAATACCCCGAAAAATTAATAGCCCCACAAATACATCATGATTCCTTAAAAATCATCTGTTTTCAAAAACTCTCTCTCTAACTCCAAAACCCTCTACCGGTGCTCACATAGCACCCGAGATTCCGAGACACATCAAAAACCCAACTCTTAGGTTTTACACCGTAATGTGAATACAATCTCAACCTCTGGATCCAACGATCCCAACTGCCCAAATAAACGAGCCCAGAAGGCCCAACACCTCGATTAAATCCCAAATCGTCACGTAAAACCACTTTAGGGATTATTAATACTCCGGGATTAACACCTATAATCCCTGGTCATCACAATATCCCCCACTAAAAGAATTTCGTCCTCGAAATTAGCACTGGTGTATCACGTAACACCCAGGCTACACAACAACATGAAGCCATAACCTCGATTCCTGACCATATCAGAATCGTCTTAATAAACGCGAGGATACTTACCTCTCATCAAACTCTGAAACAGAGCGACATACCAAAACCAACATATCACCCAAGAGGTAAAACGTACCTCGATGCGGGTCATCCCAAAAATCAGCCTCTCATGACTGCGAAACAACTGATACTTACGACTGTAGATCAGACAGTCATCCTTCGTTCTAATACAACAGTACGAACACATCCCGAATGACACCTCAACCGTAAGAACGTTGACCTCGTGTCAAACTCTGGAGTGGAATAGACTTCCAAATCCATCATAACGTCAAAGAGCGTCAGCACAACTCAACGCTAACAGTCCAAAAGCAGTTAGTCAACTGAAACTGCAAGGATTCGAATCGCTCTTGATTCTATCGTAGATATCATTCCATGACATCTTTACCAAGACTCTCGATGTCTAACATACATCGTTACGAGGGAAACACTAGTACAACTACGGTGTACACATACCAAACCTGGTTTCCACTTTCAAACTTCCTCCATCGAAGGAGTAGTCGCCTCATTGCAACTTAATTTGGGCAACTCACGGCCACAAATTCAAACAAAAGACATCTCACAAGATGTCCACCTCCGGATGTTCCAAGAATCACGTCCTGATCATAAATAACAACCGAGACTCCGCAGAGTTTACATTTCTTAAGGGGCATGCAATAAACCCATTGCATCCTCAACGCTTGTGTCGTCAGCGACACTCAACCAATCCGAAATCCTGCCATCCCTTGAAAATCCTCGGATTTAACAATCCAAACTTGGGAAGGCTGTCGCATAACTCGAAGGAAAACACCAACAAGGGAAATACCTTAACCCTCACAAGAAAATCCCTCCTCAAGGGAGTCAACTAACTTCACGATCATTCCTCATAATCATCGTGCCATGGAGATTCCCAATCTCAAGGTGTTCCATATCTCTCATCAGAGATTTAACCATCCAAAAAATAGCATAACTCTATGCTTAACAGAGAGGAAATCAATAACTGGCATCCGTATACTCACCGGTATACCTGCCTAAGCACTGATGTCGCATGCATACTCAATGCACTCGGCTCGGGTATCTACCACATATCCCTAAGCCCCAAACACAACCGTCAATTCTGAGTCATTCCTTACTCAGTGGAGGATGAAAATCGACGATTAACAATACACGGTGTGATTCCCAAGATCAACACCACTTGCACCAACTTACCGAATCTTTCAAGATTCCCAAATAGGTATAATACTACCTCCTTCCTCGCAAGGGAAATGCCATCGAACTCGAGATCCACAAGTCTCGAACCATCGTTCGGAAAAACTGGATACAATAACACCCATTGTATCCCAATACACGGGTTCCTTTAGATTGAGTCAATAACAACCTGATGACTCTCTTGTTGGTACTCCAACATCCTGAGCTGTCCCAGACAAGTCTCCAAGATTTAAACATAAACGTATACACGTTTCAGCGAGGCACGAACAACCTTAACCTCAATGACATGGTGACTACTAGAGTCCACCACAATCCACATCGTATCACCTTACGATTTGCCAAACTTGGTTCCAACGAGCAGTGTAACGGCTCTAGCAAGCCCATCATGGTGCTACACACACGCGGCAGACAACCTAGTCTCTGCCTCTTTAGGTTTACCTCAAACCTACCAACAAGACGGACGTTTCCACATGGTATAACATACTATGGGAGAAAACTCAATAGAGTAGTGGGTCTTTATCCAACATTCCTCAATGCCGATACACCCTGGACAACCCAATGTCCCTATGTACTTAACATAACCTGATCCTACTCCCTTAGGACCCATCCTACACCCTCAAGGGTGGTGTGACCATGTCCACCACATGTCACATCGACAGAAAGCGAGTACTTTCCTCCATGATTACTCCTGTCGTCAAAACACATGGCCAAAAGCCATTCCAACGAGCATACCTCAAGGGTATCACCACTCGTAATATGATCGCCTCAATCGTAAGCTGCGGTACAATCCCATGTACAGCGCATCCATCCATTCCTCGAGCAACCCGCTCGGTATAAGGGTCACGTCCATCGGTGTCGCACACACCACCTTGTGCTCGGTACTGGCACCCAAGGCATACTACTGAATACGTATACTCAACGCATCGATCATCGTAACGATGATGCATGTCTAATAAGACATCTCCTACACCATCGTCATCGTCATCCCGTGACGACACATGCCAACTCATGGCATCTAAAACATTGCCAACTAGTGACGATACATGTACATCAGCGTATGTCATCCACTAACATGCTAGTAAAATAGGCATAATAAACATGTATATCAATGCATGCCAGCTACAATAAAGCTAATAAAATAGCAATATCTCATACCTCATCGCTAGTGATATAGCGTCATACCTGTCTCCGTCGCTCAATAATAGTGCGTAATCAGCACCCATCGCTCGAAGGCGGCAAAATCCTGTGCTGAGTACATAGCGGCAAAATCCCTCGCTATAGAATCGACGGCATGACACCTCGTCATATAATAAGTGGCATGAAACCTCGCTATATACCTGAGTATGAATCATCGTCCACATAGTAGCGGAAAGAGGCATCGCTATCAATACACCTGGCGGAATGAACCATCGCCAATAGATATAGCGGAATGAACCATCGCTATAAATACACCTGGCGGAATGAACCATCGCCAATCAATATAGCGGAATGAACCGTCGCTATAAATACACCTGGCGGAATGAACCATCGCCAATAAATATAGCGGAATGAACCGTCGCTATCAATACACCTGGCGGAATGAACCATCGCCAATAGATATAGCGGAATGAACCATCGCTATCAATACACCTGGCGGAATGAACCATCGACAATAGATATAGCGGAATGAACCATCGCTATAAACCGTGTCCTCATAGAGAAATGAATATAAATCGACACAGCGGGACACATCACCGCTATCATCCGTGTCATCACATAGGAATGAATCATCATCCTAACAAGCGGCATCTCATCCTCGCTTCTTCATACAAGCGGTATATCATCCTCGCTTCGTATGGCATACCCCGCCTCCATGTGCAAGCGAGCATCCCCGCCCGCTCCACATTTTTAGCGGTACAAGCATAAGCTTCTTCATACAAGCGGTATATCATCCTCGCTTCGTATGGCATACCCCGCCTCCATGTGCAAGCGAGCATCCCCGCCCGCTCCACATTTTTAGCGGTCAAGCGTAAGTATAAAAATTCTCACTGTCATAAGCAGGACTCCTGGAATGTGTAATCATCATTCCTTTTTATACTCCATATTTCCTGTAACCTGCAACCATCAGGGTTAACAACAATAGCCATATACGCTATGCATCCACATTCAATTCATAATAAAAACACATTATGAGAATGTATGGTTTCACAAATAAATGTCATGATATCCTTCTTTAAATCCTTATTTCATCCTGAGCCCTTATCATTAGTACATTTTAATGCTTCTTGCTACTCCAGGAAAGCGGAATTCTTCCTCGCTTCCACTGGACTTTAGCGTTGCTACTCCATGTAAGCGGAACTCTTCATCGCTTCCAATGGACTTTAGCGTTGCTACTCCATATAAGCGGGACTCTTCATCGCTTCATATGGACTTTAGCATAAGCCATTAAAATCCTTACTAAGATAACTTTGACTCAAGACATGCATATGCAAAAACAATGCACAATAACATATATCATAACCTCAATGCACCACTTTGCATTCATCATGTGTCAACAAGACAACGTAAAATACATGTTACCTCGGAAATATCCCTTTATCTGATTTTCTTAAAACCAGCTTCCTTGGCACATAACACACGGAGTGCCAGACATCCCCATAAATGTCATCCTATCGTGTTCCACACGATTCCTGCAACCACAATGGTTAGCAATACCACTTTTCATATCATAATAGCACATAAACAATTTGCTATGTCATACAACATTAATGCCATCATGCATAAATATGTGCTATCAATAACTTCCTAGGCCCTTAACAGCCCCAATGAGCAACCACTGCTCTGATACCACTAATGTAAGGACCCCAAGCCCTTAAAACCTTGATTAGTGTATTAACCACTATGTGTGGTACATGCTTTCTATAAAATGTCAATCGGGAAGCTCTGATGATACTTAATCATTGCCTGTCAATAAAAGACTCATATGTTTGCCCTTTACCAACCCCTTGGTGCCACTTTTCACATTGTAAACTTTTACAAAAATTTGGGCAGAGTCTCCCCATAAATAGAGCTATCCCAAAACAGAGTACAACACATAACAAAATTCCCGGCCAGGGAACACATAATACTCAACAGAAAGCAGTAATACAAGTAGATTCCCAGCCAGGGAAGACACCACACATATGTCAACAAAAGTGGGTTCCAACACCCACATAATACACCAATGACTCTCATATCATTCTAGCAATTCAACCTAATTGCATGCAACCTTAAATGAAAGAGAGAAAGGCTCATGCCTTTATATACAATCCATATACAAGTATAATCGTGCTCACATGCGAGCATCATGAATATGAATATGTATAAATCCTCAGGTGTATATATAGGTACTCTATACGATACCGTGCTCCATCAAGCCCTGGTACCACGATCCTGGGAGTACCTCAAATCAACAGCTCGAGCTCAGCTCCATAGCCATCGATGTACCTGTCCACCTGTCCCAACAGAGACAGCCCCCAACGGGGTGAGCATACCAATACACAAAATCCCATAATCATAATAATGAAATTCATAATTTACAACAAAGGTAAATGCTAATGAATTTAAATGATACTCCCTGGATGGCAACATCCTCATCCGGGATTCCGTGTACTGTCCCTGTTCTCACAACATCAAACTCATCAAATCTCATAAATCAGTAAATCAACACATTGATTTACACATCGCATGCCTGATCCTCGAATATCAACATGTAGTGATTACAAATTCATTAAACATGCAATTACAGATATCACAATATCTAATACTGATTTCACAACCTTGCTATCAATCACAGATAGCTCAAATGCCTTAGCATTTATTTTACCATTCCTTCATTATACTTAGACATCTCAAGTGTCTTATAATGAATACATGAGTCTACAAACTTAGACATCTCAAATGTCTCATAATGAATACACGATTCTACGAACTTAGACATCTCAAATGTCTTACGAAGAATACATGATTTTACAAACCTAGACATCTCAAATGTCTCATAATATAGTCATATAAACCCAGTACCCCATATATCATGCAAGAGTCATCCTACTCTAGTGTCACGCACGCTACAAGCGGCGATATCAAGATTTGGGTCATTCCTTGGCTATATCAACATATATATATAACCATACGCAAAACATTCAATGCAATCAAAAACACCTTATGCATTTCACATATATATAGTAATGCTCGTACGTCGCACGTACCTTAAATCTCCGAAGTCCGAGCCAAGCCTTGCTCGAGTTCCATGCCCCGAGGAATGATGTGCTAACACGATAAACAATTCACCATTATTTACGAACATGTAACCTATGCTCAAGCACACCCATATCCCTCACAACATTGTCAATACACGACAATTATCCTCTTAAAAGACCCGGGGCAGGGTACATGCAGGGAAGGAATAAATGAGACAATCGAAATTTGTTCAAGAATGCCCTACAAAAATCGAACCTCAATCTCACAATTTCGAACCCAATTAAATACCATAACTCATCTAAAATGTCAATTAAGCTATCCAAGCAAGAATCAACATCCCTTGACAAAAACTCCCCATTTTCGAACTCAACCCCCATAATTTCGAATCCAAACAAGCCCTTAAATTCAAACCCTTAAAATCCTTCAAATTCGAACCAAAGCTTCTCAATTCAATCTCAATCAAGCATCATAATACTCTTAAAACATGCAATAATCGATCAATTGCACGAAATAATATCCCTGCCAAAAACCCCCAAAAAATCGAAATTTAATCCCTACGAAATTGGGGAAAATTCGAAACAATAAAGGCATGGAAATACATGAAAAAGACGAACAAGGGGTTAGGGAGATTACCCAACGAAATCGGAAGCAAAATCGGACGAAAAATCGAAGAACCCTAACTTTTGGGGATCGACGCATTCCAGCCAAATTCGAACGAGAAACGCGACGAAACTTCCAATTGGCAGAGGGGAAAGGAGCGCCTCGTCGAGACGAAGCCGTGGGTAGGTCGCACGCGCCGATCGGCGGCCGGACGGCGGCTGGCGGAGCGCCTGAAACGGCGGGGGTCCTGTAGCAGACGGGAATCGCGCGGGAGAGAGAGGGAGGAAAAACTTTGGGGCTTAAATGAAATTCTCTTAAAATCTTGGGTTCAAATGGTATTTATAGCAAAAATACCCCGAAAAATTAATAGCCCCACAAATACATCATGATTCCTTAAAAATCATCTGTTTTCAAAAACTCTCTCTCTAACTCCAAAACCCTCTACCGGTGCTCACATAGCACCCGAGATTCCGAGACACATCAAAAACCCAACTCTTAGGTTTTACACCGTAATGTGAATACAATCTCAACCTCTGGATCCAACGATCCCAACTGCCCAAATAAACGAGCCCAGAAGGCCCAACACCTCGATTAAATCCCAAATCGTCACGTAAAACCACTTTAGGGATTATTAATACTCCGGGATTAACACCTATAATCCCTGGTCATCACACTTTGCTTCGCTATGTGCCACATATTGCTGTCAATACAAAGGCAAAAATCAGACAATTTGTGAAAGGGTTGAGGCCTGAATTGTTTGATAGGGTCATGTCCAATAACCCTACATCTTATGAAGAAGCCTTGACTCGAGCTGATATGGCTGAGATTGCGGTAGGGGTGTATAAAGATGTTGGACAAGCCCAACCACCTACATCTGACAGTATGCGACCTAGAGGAGATTCCTTTAAATCACCACGAGGTGGTGCATCGTCATCTAGGTTTAGTGGGAAACGGTTTGGACCAAGGAAAGGGGATGACAGAAGGGCTAAGGGACAGTCCCAAGGTAGTAGTAGCAGTAGTGGACGAGGATTACAGTGTTTTAAATGTGGAGGGCCACATTATCAAAAGAATTGTCCACAGTTTGATACAGTAGTTTGTTTCCGTTGTGGGAAACCAGGACATGTGATCCGTGATTGTCCTCAAGTGGGCGGACAACAGAGGAGAGGACCCATGTCAGAGAATACAGTGCAGCAGAGACCACAGAGTGTAGTACAGTCTGGTGGCGGACAGAGGGCAGGAACACCTCAGGCTCAGGTGTATGCACTAAACAGGGAGGAAGCAGAGGCAGCTCCTGATGCTGTGATAGCGGGTAAGTGTACTTTGTTTACTTATCCAGCCTTACTTTTGATTGATACTGGTGCATCACATTCTTTTGTTGCACAAACTTTTGTTGATCGGTATCATATATGCTCGTCTCCACTGTTGATGCCTCTTTATGTTTCGACACCCATGGGAACTACTGTAATGGCTTGTCAGAGTGTGTCTGATTGTGAGATTCAGTTTGAGACTGAGTTTGGATTACAAGCTGATCTGATTGTGTTAAACATGACAGATTTTGATTGTATTATTGGGATTGATGTTTTGAGTAGATATCAGTCTGTTGTGGATTGTTGTCATAAGGTTGTGAGATTTCAGTCTGATACTGGAACTCAATGGTACTTCTATGGCCAGGGATCGAGGGCAATGATTCCTTTGATATCAGCAATCCGAATGTCGCGTTTGTTGGAACGTGGACATGAAGGTTATTTGATTTATGCCCTTGATGTCATAGAACAGAAAAGAGAAAGGAAAGTGGAGGAGATACCAGTGATTGCAGAATATGCGGATGTGTTTCCAGATGAGATACCTGGATTCCCACCGAGTCGAGAAGTGGAATTTGGTATTGATTTGATACCTGGTACTTCTGCAATTTCACGTGCTCCTTATCGGATGGCACCAACTGAATTGAAAGAGTTGAAAACTCAATTGCAAGATTTATTGGACAAGGGGTACATACGTCCTAGTGTATCGCCTTGGGGTGCTCCGGTATTATTTGTGAAGAAGAAGGATGGGACAATGAGATTGTGTATTGATTATAGACAATTGAACAGGGTAACCATAAAGAATAAATATCCTTTTCCTCGTATTGATGATTTATTTGATCAGTTGCAGGGATCAAGGATTTATTCTAAGATTGACTTGAGGTCAGGATATCATCAAATACGTGTGAGGGAAGGAGATATACAAAAGACAGCATTCAGAACTCGTTATGGACATTATGAGTTTCTGGTAATGCCATTTGGAGTAACAAATGCTCCTGCTGTCTTTATGAGTTTAATGAATCGTGTGTTTCAGGAATACCTTGATCGATTTGTCATTGTCTTTATCGATGATATATTGATCTATTCACGGAGTGATGCCGAACATGTTCAACATTTGCATATGGTGTTGCAATTGTTGAGGACACATCAGTTGTATGCCAAACTCAGTAAGTGTGAGTTTTGGTTGACTAGTGTTGGATTTTTGGGTCATGTGATATCAGAGGAAGGTATATCAGTTGATCCAAAGAAAGTGGAAGCAGTGTTGAATTGGTCAGCACCTACTTCTGTGCCAGAGATTCGTAGTTTCTTAGGTTTGGCTGGATATTATAGACGATTCGTTGAAGGATTTTCAGCGATTGCCAAACCATTGACACATTTGACACAGAAGGGAGTATCATTTCAATGGTCAGAGGCTTGTGAGCGTAGTTTTCAAGAATTGAAACATCGATTGACTACAGCTCCAGTCTTGATCATTCCATCTGAGCATGACAGGTTTGCATTATATACTGATGCATCATTACTTGGATTAGGTTGTGTTTTGATGCAGGACAAACATGTAGTGGCTTATGCATCACGACAGTTGAAGCCACATGAAATGAGATATCCAGTACATGATCTGGAATTGGCTGCCATTGTCTTTGCATTGAAGATATGGCGACATTATTTATATGGTACGTCGTTTACCATATATACTGATCATAAGAGCTTAAAATTTCTATTCACTCAAGCGGAGTTGAATATGAGACAAAGGAGATGGATGGATCTGTTGAAAGATTATGATTGTGAGATTGATTATCATCCAGGAAAAGCTAATCTTACAGCAGATGCCTTGAGTCGGAAAGTACATCATACGGCTGATGAGATGGTTCATTTATCTATTTTGATGACTTCTTGTTGTACTTTGGGTTATGATTTTGATATGGAGTCAGTGCCGGTACGGGTATCAACATTGTTGGTTGAACCTAACATTTTTGACAAAATAAGAACGGCACAAGGGAGTGATGATGAGGTACAACATTGGAAGGAAAAGATAAATCAAGGACAAACATCTCAATTTGTACTAACAAGTGATGGAACTTTGAAGTACAGAAACTGTTGGGTAGTACCTGCGTCATTAGGACTACGCCAAGAACTACTACAACGTGCTCATTGTAGTAGATACAGTATACATCCTGGAGGGAAGAAAATGTACCATGATTTACGTACCCAATTTTGGTGGAAACGTATGAAACAGGATGTATTGAACTTTGTCAAACGGTGTTTAATCTGTCAACAAGTGAAAGCGGAAAGACAGAGACCAGGAGGTGAATTACATAGTTTGGAAATTCCTCAGTGGAAATGGGAACATATCACGATGGATTTTGTGACTCATTTGCCACGGACGTCTTCTGGTTGCGATGCAATTTGGGTAATTGTTGACAGACTTACCAAAGTATCTCATTTTGTGCCATATTGTATGACATATACATATCTGAGAATGGCACAGTTATACATTCAACATGTAGTGAGGCTACATGGTATTCCAGTTTCCATTGTATCGGATAGGGATCCGAGATTTACTTCTCATTTCTGGGAAGGGCTACAGACAGCGTTGGGAACTGAAGTACGATTGAGTACAGCATATCATCCTCAGACAGATGGACAAACAGAGCGTACGATACAGACGCTTGAGGATATGTTGCGTGCCTGTGTATTAGAGTTTGATACTTCTTGGCAAGAGTCATTGCCATTAGTAGAATTTTCATATAACAACAGTTATCAGTCTAGTATACAGATGGCACCATTTGAGGCATTGTATGGGCGACGATGTAGATCGCCATTATATTGGGATGATGTGGATCAGTCTTCCTTACATGGACCGGATATGATTCATGATATGGAAGAGAAAGTCAAGGTAATACGATTGAAATTGAAAGCTGCTCAGGATAGACAGGCTGCTTATGCCAATAAGCGACGTAGACCACTTGAATTTCAAGTTGGTGACCGTGTGTTCTTGAAAATCTCACCTTTTAAAGGTGTAGTACGATTTGGGAAGCGTGGAAAATTGTCTCCACGATATGTTGGTCCGTATGAGGTGTTGCAACGTATTGGTACGTTGGCATATCGCTTGGTACTACCACCAGCTTTGAGTAGTATTCATGATGTTTTTCATGTTTCACTGTTGAGGAAGTATGCACCAGATCCGAGTCACGTATTACAGTTACCTGATGTACAGTTGGATACAGATGTGTCGTATGAGGAACGACCGGTTATGATCTTGGATCGAGCTGAACGCAGGTTGCGTAACAAAGTGATTCCTATGGTAAAGGTACAGTGGGACAGACGGGGTGTCGAAGAGGCAACGTGGGAGACGGAGCAGCATATGATGCAACGGTATCCGGATTTGTTTACTGGTATGATTTTACAGTTTTATGTTACGGTTGGTACATATATACTGTAGTGTTGCATATATGATCATGTTTCCTATTTTCATATCGTATCATAGTTGAGTTGCGTGTTTCGATATGCATGTTTTGTATAGGCAATTTCGAGGACGAAATTCAATAAGTGGGGGAGAATTGTAATGCCTCGATTTGTTTAATACACGTGTGATATGATTATGGTGTAATCATATCACTTGACGATATGATAATGGGAGTTCGAGTGGAACCAAGAATGCATTGATTTAGATATGAAATGAAATATGAGAAGGCATGAAACATGGTGTGTAATACATTCATACTATAAACATGTGAATTATGGATTAAGTGTTGAAAGTGCATCAACATGTGCATTAGAGTTGCATTTGAATTTGGAGTGCATTGCATGTACATGTTAGTTAGCATGTAATTACCTTTAAATGGTATGATAGCAAGGGACTTAAGGAATTAAAGATCCTATATCAAGTGGATTAAGGGGATGAAATCACATACAACACCTTTTACACCTACTAAAACACTACACAAGCTCCTCTCCATTTCTTTCAAGGAGTTGTTGGTTTGAGCTTGGATTTCACTTGTAACTTGAGCTAGGAGGGTGTGTGAAGTGGAATTGTACCATCTTGGTAAGAAATTCATAGTTATATACTTGAATTATGTCATTCATGTTGATATATGTGAAGGGAAAGCTCAAGTGTGCATGTGTACAATCATATCATGTTTCTATGCTAGGAATTGGAATCTATGATGTTAGATTTATGTTTATATGTTCCTAGGTCTTGCAAGAAACATGTTGACATGGTTTAATATGAGGTGTAGGAGAAGATTCATGGAGATAAGCTTGAAAATCGCCATGCTCTCATTTTTCTGGGCATCGGCGATCGATCGGTGCGAGTGAGCGATCGATCGCCGATGACAGTAACATTTTAAGGCGGTGAAATTGGAGGGCGATCGATCGGTGAAAGTGTCGCGATCGATCGCGATGAACAGAGCATTGTGGCGATCGATCGCCAAGTTGTTGCGATCGATCGCGAGGGGGCAGAGAGTTTTGGCGATCGATCGGTGTTGATCGCGATCGATCGCCAGTGGTAATATTTTGAAAAATAAAATATTTTGTGGAATTTGATTTTAATGCCTATGATAACATGATATATTGTTGGCATTATTGTAGCACCATCACAGGGGACAGGACAACGAGGCACTTAGCTATTGACAACTGCTTTATCTCGTTTGTGTCGCAGTACAGGTACGTGTTGACGTACGGAGTATAGATATGATATGATGATGCTATTATGGTTTTGATATCATATGATTTATGTTATCGTTATGTCATATGATTGGTAGTATCATATGCATGTGCATACATAGATTTCATATGATTGGTATGGATGCCTTGATAGATATGTGTATATGCTTTGGTACGATCATTGTCTTGATAGATATACCTGGTGGGGTATATGCTTTGACTGCCACGATAGATATGCTAGTGTTGGGCATATGCTTTGACTGGGATCGGTGCCTGGATAGATATGCTAGTGTGGGGCATATGCTTGGGCTGGGATCGTTGCCACGATAGATATACTACATATGCTTTGGCTTGAGAGATATACGCCTGGTGTGGGTATATACTCTGGTTATTATCACAGATGAGTATGGTACTATGATATGTGCTGCTAATATGAAGATGTGATGTGGTTTCTCACAGACATATTGAGCTGAATAGGCATATCATATGAGGCTCGTGATAATAGGGAACTTGTTGAGACATGTCATGACATAATGCATTTGTGGATGCATGATACAGAACATTCACGTTATCTGATTTATTGAGCTTTATCATTGATATTGATATTGTGTTTTGATATTGCACTGAGATAGTTGTTATCTATACTCACGTTGTGAATGTTTCTGTAGGGACTCATAGACGTGGGGAGCGTGAGTCATGATTTCCGCTGCGAGGGGAACCACTGCCTAGGAGTTCTTTTGAATTAGGTTGTTTATGTACATGATATGTATAGTTTGTTAGGTTTTTGATAACCTTGTAAACAACTTAACTAGCATGAACTCTTAATCCGTGCATGGTATATTACTTAATTCAGACTCACATATGTATGTTTAATGAATACATAATGGATTAAGTAAATCAGGCCCCACATCATATATCATCATCATAGCACATAATTACATGACATTTCGGGGGTATTACATTACTCCCCTACTTATAAGATTTCGTCCTCAAAATCCACACGCATCACCATATCGAAACTAAACATAAAAACATACCAGAGAATAGTTCCGGATAGTGCTGCACCATATGCCGTTCCGTCTCCCAAGTAGCCTCCTCGACACCCCGACGATCCCACTGAACTTTGACCATCGGTATAACTTTGCTTCGTAGTCTGCGATCCTCTCGATCCAGAATTCTGATTGGTCGTTCTACGTAGGACACATCTGAGTCTAACTGAACTTCAGTAGGCTGTAGACACGAGACGGATCTGGCTCATACTTTCTTAACATAGAGACATGGAAAACATCGTGTATGCCAGACAAAGATGGCGGTAGAGCCAAACGATAAGCCAATGTACCGATTCGCTGCAACACTTCATATGGCCCGACATACCTCGGAGATAACTTTCCCCGCATCCCAAAACGAACCACACCCCTGAAGGGCGAGATCTTTAAGAAGACCCTGTCTCCTAACTGGAATTCCAGCGGCCGTCGCCGCTTATTGGCATAGGCTGCTTGCCTATCCTGGGCCGCTTTCATCTTTTGGCGTATTATCTTAATCTTTTTCTTCCATGTCCTTGATCATATCCGGTCCTCCGACCGCTTTGCTAGTTAAGTCCTCCCAATACAGCGGTGATCTACATCGTCGTCCATACAGAGCTTCAAATTGAGCCATTTGAATGCTCGTCTGATAACTGTTATTATAGGAGAACTCCACCAACGGCACTGAATCCTGCCACGGAGTATCAAACTCCAAAATACATGCCCTCAACATGTCCTCGAGCGTCTGAATGGTACGCTCCGTTTGGCCGTCTGTCTGAGGGTGATAGGCCGTACTCAGTCTCACCTCTGTGCCCAAAGCTGTCTGGAGACCCTCCCAGAAATGTGAAGTGAACCTCGGGTCTCTGTCAGACACTATCGAGACTGGAATACCATGCAATCTCACCACATCTCGTATATACATCTGGGCCATCTTCAAGTATGTATATGACATATTGTAAGGGATGAAATGAGCCGTCTTCGTCAGCCTATCTACGATCACCCAGATCGCATCAAATCCCGAGGCCGTCCTTGGCAAGTGGGTCACAAAGTCCATAGAGATATGCTCCCACTTCCACTCGGGTACCTCTAAGCTCTTCAGCTCGCCACCAGGCCTCTGTCTCTCTGCCTTTACCTGCTGGCAGATCAAACATCTTTTAACAAAGGCAGTCACATCACGCTTCATGTGCCTCCACCAGAATTGACCGCATAGGTCTTTGTACATCTTTCTTCCTCCTGGGTGGATACTGAACCGACTACTGTGAGCTCGTTCCAATATTCCTCTACGTAACTCTGGTGCATCTGGGACTACCCATCGGTTGCCCAGTCTTAAAGAATCATCCTCAGCCACTCTGAACTTGGATGGCTGACCCTTTAGTATCAATGACGTCCATCTCTGAACTTCATTATCCGACCTCTGGGCCTTCCTGATTGCCTCAAATATGTCTGGCTCTGCCAATAAGGTTGACACTCGCACAGGCGACGTGTCTACATCAAAATCATAGCCCAGATGGCAGTAAGAAGTCATCAAAGCCGACAAACACATTACATCCTCTGCAGTACTCTTCACCTTCCGACTTAAGGCGTCTGCTATTAAGTTCGCTTTACCGGGATGATACTCAATCTCACAGTCATAGTCTTTGAGTAAATCCATCCACCTTCTTTGCCTCATCAACTCTGCCTGAGTGAATAAGAACTTCAGGCTCTTATGGTCCGTAAAGATGGTAAATGACGTACCATTAAGATAATGCCGCCAAATCTTTAAGGCGAAGATGATAGCCGCCAGCTCCAAGTCATGAACTGGGTATCTGGTCTCATGAGGCTTCAACTGCCTCGAAGCATAAGCCACCACGTTCTTATCTTGCATCAACACACAGCCCAAACCCTGTAGTGATGCATCCGTATACAAGGCTAATCTCTTATTCTCAGACGGAATTACCAACACAGGCGCTGTAGTCAAGCGACGCTTCAGTTCTTGGAAACTTTCCTCACAAGCCTCAGACCAAAAGAAGGGGACTCCCTTCTGAGTCAGCTGTGTCAGGGGCTTGGCGATCTTTGAAAAACCCTCGACGAAACGTCGGTAATATCCTGCCAAACCGAGAAAACTCCGTATCTCAGGTACAGAAGTGGGTGCAGCCCACTCCATCACAGCCTCAATCTTCCTGGGATCCACAGATATCCCACTGCTAGATATGACATGGCCTAAGAATACCACGCTGCTCAACCAGAACTCGCAATTGCTGAGCTTTGCATATAGCTGATGATCCCTGAGGATCTGGAGTACTGTCCTCAAGTGCTCCGCGTGTTCTTCTTCAGTCCGGGAGTAGATAAGTATGTCGTCAATGAAGACTATAACGAACTGATCCAAAAATGGCTGGAACACTCTGTTCATCAGACTCATGAAAACAGCTGGGGCATTTGTCACCCCAAAAGGCATGACTAAGAATTCATAGTGCCCATATCTAGTCCTGAAAGCTGTCTTCTGAACATCATCTTCCCTTACTCGAATCTGATGGTACCCCGACCTCAGATCGATCTTACTGTAGAGCCTTGTACCCCGCAGTTGGTCAAACAAATCATCAATCCTTGGGAGCGGATACTTATTCTTTACTGTGGCTTTGTTCAGTTGCCTATAGTCAATGCATAGACGCATCGATCCATCTTTCTTCTTAACAAATAAGACAGGCGCACCCCAGGGCGACACGCTAGGGCGTATGTAGCCTTTATCAAGGAGCTCTTGCAACTGAATCTTTAACTCTCTTAGCTCCGCTGGTGCCATCCTATACGGGGCACGAGAAATGGCAGACGACCCCGGTAGTAACTCAATCCCAAACTCGACCTCTCTCGTCGGTGGGAATTCGGGAATCTCCTCAAAAAAACATCAGGAAACTCCGCCACTACGGGCACATCCTCGACTTTCAAGTCTTCTTTCTTCCCAGTAACATCAACAACATAGATGAGGTATCCAGTATGGCCTCGTTCCAATAACTGTGCCATCTTGACAGCAGATATCAACGGGATCTTTGGACGAGAACCATCCCCAAAGAATGTCCACTAGACTCCCATATCTGACATGAATCGGACAGTCCTCTGCCTGCAGTTCACGACTGCCTGATACCTGTTCAGAACATTAATGCCTACAATACAGTCAAAGTCTGACATCCCCAGAACAATCAAATCTGACCTTAGTTCATTATCCTCAAAATAAATGAGGCCATCATAGACAATCTGATCTGTAGTCAAACTTCTTCCAGCGGGGGTCGAGACCATAAGAGGCATGGGGGACGGAGAAGTGCATATGTGGTGCCTTTCCACAAAACTCGTCGACACAAAAGAGTGTGACGCACCTATGTCTATCAATATAAGAGCAGGGTGCGTAAATAAAAGACACGTACCCGCTATCACCTCCTCCGGAGCCGCTGTAGCCTGCTCCTTCGTCAAAGCATACACCTGTCCCTGAGGTGGCCCCGTGGGCTGACCTCCATACTGCCTCGGTGCAAAAGGTGGTCTGTGCTGTGCCGCTCTGTCCGCAGGCCTCCCCGTAGAGTTCTGTTGTCTTCCCCTGTTGGGACACTGCCGAGCAAAGTGGCCTCTGTCGCCACAGACATAGCATCCTATGCAGTCTTTTGCCAAATGTGGTTGCCCACAAAGAGTGCACTGAACTCTTCCAGATCTGTCTCCCTGAGACTGTCCGCTCCCGGATGGGGCATCATTCCTACGGTTCCCTTTCCAACGATTCTCAGGCCTCTTGCCACTGAACCTCGAAGGCGTTGTGTTCCCCCTTGGTTTGAACTGATCACCCCTCGGCCTCAAATTGTCAGAAGTAGATTTCTGAGGGGGTGCTGGAGGTGGCACTGCATCAGGATATGCGCCAACTCCCAGATTTTCGAGGACCTCATTTCATATCATCAAATCTACTTCATAACACAACATACTTGCTCAAACAAACATGTTAGGAACTTCATAACACTTCCATGTAAGTACTTAAATCAAAGGTTTAACAAAACCTAAGCTAACATGCATCATAACATCATCAAAATCTTCAACCTCAACCAACTTATACAGAAAACAGAGCATGCTCTTCCTTGCCCAGATTTTCGAGCACATAGTTTCATAGCCAGAAATCTATCACATAAAACATGTGACATGCTCGAACTAACATGCCAGTAGTTACATAATACTACCATTCAAGCACCCATACCAAGGTTTCACCCAAACCTATACCTAGCATGCATAAAAATCATCCCACCAAACCCAAACTTAACCAAAAACAGAGTACCAAGTCTTACCCCCTTTTTCTCATCTTTTGGTATGAATTATTGCACACCTTTTACCAAGGTTTTTCTTCCTCTCTCAGCAGCACTTCAGGACGTTTTTGAGACGGAAAAGTGAGGGAAGGAGAAAGATTGGAGGTGGAGTGGTGGGGAAGAGAAGGTGGTATGGGTTGAGGGGAAAGGGGTTGGCAAGTGGGGGTAGCTGATTGATTGGGGGGGGGGGGGGTGGTGTGGGTAGGGTGGTCATGTGGTGTTTAATTGTGTCCCGGCATCTAGTACGATGTATTAAAATATCCTCACTCGATATTTTATAACTTCATTTAATTAATACATCCTTTAAAACACCCCAACATGCCCCCTAAATCATATCTTCATATCATAATTATAATCCCCCAATTCAAATACACCACAACTCTTAAACATATCATACATCATCATCATAGCACATAATTACATGACATTTCGGGGGTATTACACACTCACTCAGTTACATCGCAAACCTCAATCGAAAGCTCCCCAGATTCCAAATCACATTACCAACACAATTTCAAGGTTCAACACGTCTCAACCATTGGGTCCAACAACCCCGATACCTGATTAAAATCCTCGGGAGTCTTAACACCGTAATTATCTCATAATTACCACGATTAAAATCAATTAAGGATTTTATCCACTCCGGGATTAATACAATTAATTTTTGGATATCACACTTTTAAATTACTTGCATTGTAAAGAAGCAGTCTTCTTCTCTCACTTCAATCAAATTATCATTAAATAACATAGTTTCTTGAACTGTCCTTTCACTGATACAATCATGTTTCTTGTTTAAACTTGAATTTCTGTTAAATGTGGAGAGTTTTCACAATCGATTTCGATTAGCCCTGCAGCACTAACTTTTATATGTGCAAGAATTGCATAACCATCATTGAGTTCGAAGTCAGGAGAAGACCACGAGATGAACTTTATGATAAAATATTATTCTACATTAAGCTTCTTCTTCCCACTTTTTACGAGTACTTTTGCTTTTTATAGTATGTTTAGTGTTGCGTTTATAGAATTCATGAGTTGTTGGTCAGTGATCAATCATTGGCCTCATTATTTAAAGAAAAATATTATCTTGGTTAGGATACACTCTACGAAAATATAGTGTATTAAGGTTTGATTTGATCATTGACGAAGGATATATTCAATACATCCATATGTGGAATATTAACGATATTTATTAAATTGTCAGATCAATTAACCGGATTGAATTCACATCATTTTCTGGATTGTTTTGTTGCACTAAGCGTTAAGCACAATCACAAGGAGTTGTAGTTTGATTCCACAATCCAAGAACCAAAAAGACAAAGTATTTTGATGATTTGAGAGGCAACTCAAGCCTTTCCAATTTTAGGCTATTTTTCGACACGAAAATACACCATCTTTTCCCTTTAATATGTGTATATGGCTCTCTCAAAACATGGTTCTCATCCTACAAATAGGACAACATGAGATGATATAAGAGTTGACGAGGGTGGTTATAGGAGTTGAGGAGAAAACTACTCCCTCCAAATGGTTTGAAATTATGGATCTGGGTTTGTTAGTCCACATGGATTACCCAACCATTTCCAATTAATTATTTCAAACATCTCCCACTTGCAGATGAGGGCTAGACCCAAGTCTAGTACACTTAAATCAAATCACTCGTTCATTCATACATGCAAATGGATCGTATGACCTACGAGGAAAAGAGCTCTAATGATATTTGTACATCGGTTAAGGATATTACATCGGCTTAATTGATTCATACATGATGACAACTCTTCTCGTTATACCCCATACGTCTTTTAAACTACAATAGTGAACATATCTCGTATAACTCAATACTTCAGTTTAGAGCATACCCAACCTTAGTCATGACCATGTACTCATAATTATATCCCAAACATAAATGGCTAGCCGATGAATACGAAGCAGGTGCTAGTAAAGATAGTCTCCTTTTCCACTAGCATCCCATGATTTCTACTGTAGCTACTTCACTAAACATGCATTGCATGACCTAATCTTTCATGGCTATTGGTAACATGCTAACGTAGCAACACTACAGTAAAAATCTCAAAATATAGCTTAGAGTCTCAAAGGTGTCATTGAGGTTGTATAAACCTCAAGTTCTCGCACAATGAGAAAGGAGAGATACATTCCTCATTTCCTTGCTGGTCAGCACACATGGTATGAATCATGTGCCATAATGCCTTTCTTCATCTCTAGATCATATGTCATTCCAAAAAATATATTTAAGCATCGTACATATTATAGTCGACGTGTACCTCGACACTTAACTTGAGTTTTCTTCTCACACTGTCCTCCAGAGATTCTAAAATCTTAAGAAAACTCAAATCTGACTGTTGGAATATTTAAGTTTTGGTGAATACAAAGAGCTTACTTCGGAACACTCTACTATGCTAGAAATGGGTTAAAGGGTGCTACTAGCAAAGTCAAGAATAGCTTAGTCTAGACCATCAAAGTCCAATCTACAACAAAGTCTAGACCATCAAAGTTTACGGTCAGCCACTTCAGAATATAGCAGAGTATTCCAGCAGAGTATAGCAGACTTATCAGTTCAGTCAACCTAGCAGAGAGTACAATGTCAACAGTACTATTTTACAGAGCTATCAGAAGATATCAGCCTCAACTAGCCATTGTTAACGGATTTGGCAAAAGGACAAAGGGAATGTCAGGAGTATGCATGATAGCCAACAACATCGTACCATAGAGCCAAAAGCATTAAAGTTTACGTTGGATGCTCAATTATAAATAGTCCCGAGTCGGACTGATACAGAGATCTTTCCACGACTGTTGATCCAATCTTTGACATCTCCACTGCATTACTTCCCCAATTTATTGCAATATCAGAGATTATTAAAAGCAGCTCAGCTTACTTTTGTATCCGAACAGCTAAGATTCAAGAGAGCTGCACAGAATCACAACATATTTCAAAGGGTTCATTTTGTGAAAGTAAGTGAAAATAATTTGTATTCATTAGAGTTGTTCTGATTTGTTTTGTAAGAAGTGTTGATTTGACTAGAAATAGACACATCTATTGCGCTTAATTGTCTACGATTTGGTAAGTTTTGATGGATAATTTAATATATATGCTACCTAATCATATAATTGTGTAAATGTATATGAAATCGAAGAAATCTAGCTAACAAAGGCGAATAAAGATCAAGAAAAGCTTTGGAGATGATAAGGACTCAAGGTAAATCAAGAAAAAGGCTTAAAATGTAATTTTGGAGAAGAGGTCGGTCGCATGGAAGAGGAGATCGATCGCCGATGGACAGAAAGTTGAGCAACAAAATATGCAAGCAAGCGATCGATCGCCTAGAAGAGGAAATCGATCGCCAAAGTCTACTGGAACCAAGAGATCGATAGCTACAAAGAGGCAATCGATCGTCCAACGAATTTTCCTAAAAAAAATAAAGGAGAGATCGATCGCTATCTTTATATCGATCGATCGCCATAGAGTCCGAGAAAAAGAAAATTTGATCTTTTTACCTACTATAACCGATTCCCACCCTGTTTGCACAATTTGAGGACCTTAAATCAAACTATCTTTCATTATTTTAGAGGATTCCAACATAGTTTAGACATTATAATAAATTGTCTCTTAACTTTTGTGAAGAAAGACTTGAAGAACGAAGAACGAAGTGACGCTCCGGAATCGTGATTCCCTTTATAATTCTTCCTTCTGCTATTGATTTAATGTTTTCTAGAATAGATTGGATTGTTTTTAATTTAGTTATGAGTAGCTAAACACTTTTGATTCTTGGTTAAAGGAAGACTATACCTTGGATTTTATGTTTTTCATGAGATTGATGTTCTTTTATTAATTTTTGTTAAGTATCATGTGCTTTTCTTATTTTCATGTCATGCCATGCATGTTATGTTTGATTGTTAGATCAGCCATCTAATGATTTTTACATGCAATCTAATGTTTGGCCTTTGAAGCAACTAAGATTGATAATTGCCTGTCGTTGGTGTTGTTAAATTCTTAGGAAAAACACGTGACTAGATTAAACATAGACGCTTGGATTTTGTTGTCTACGTTTCATCATTCTTACTAGAATTGAAAGCTATTGTTATTATTAATCTTAACTGCTGTTGTTTTGATTGATTTAATGATACAGGTTAATTTAGAACGCTTGGGCTATCTTAACTAGGCATAAGGTAAGATAAGAGTTGAATCTCTAATAATGAATATTCAAGTAAAAACTACATTTTTTGTGATAATCGATGATTGAATGCATCACTTTTCTCAATAGTTAATTCACTTTAGTTTAAGCTTTCTAATTAGTTTAGTTCATAGAATTTTGCATCATAGTAGTTTAATCAATTTCAAAACCCCATTTTTACTATTTGTTCGATTAATTGACACGAAAAATACATCATTCCCTGTGAAATCGATCCCTACTCACGCTACTACATATTTATTAATGTTAACTTGAGAATGGTTAATTTGGACGTACGCGATAAGCGCTACCAAGTGTGATAGGAGTTTAGACCATAAAGAGGGACCTTGATCTGAGTGGGTTTGTAATGTGTTGTTGTATAAATCAAACCTTCTAGTAAATACCTTCTTGAAAAAGAAGAATGGGAGACGTAGAAGCTTATGTTTCGAAATTCCATAAAAATCTTGCTTTCATTTATTTTCTGTCAATTCACTCCATATCTTTGCTAGCCATAAACTTGGCTATTTATCAGAAAACAACATATTTGTTTCAGCATTTATAGTTTATGTTGTCTGCATAAGTGCTTGTTCAACCCTGGCCCCCTCTCCCCTCCCCTCCCCTCCCCCAACCCACCCACCACACACACGCATTCTCTCTCTCTCTCCTAGCATTGACTTTGTGGGAAATCTATTCGATTACATGACATCAAGAAGTCATCTCATCTCTGCACGTATCTCAACGTCTGAGGCAATTGTTCGTGTATGAGAACCAATCATAACTTGTCGACACATCTTTCAATACAAGACACCAATTTCACATTTATCGTGTACTTATAACAGTCATTTTCATTAATAGCCGGATCATTACAATGTTATAACATAAACCACATATACGTCTATCAAATCCTATGTAGACACAGAGATCTAACATGATCAATGAAAATATCTCTAGGTATCAACTTTGTTAAGGGATCAGCCAACTTAAGTCGTGTGGATATGTGCTTCAAAGTCACCATATTTTCCTATGATGTCTCTTTCAATGTTATACTTTGTATCCATGTGTTTGGACTTGCCATGATATTAGGGAACTGCTTGATTATCACAGATATCATCACAGCTTCACTGAGGTGCTCACTATCCTCAAATTATGCAGAAATATTCTCAACCAAATAGCTTTTTGTAGCCCTTAGATTGTTATGAATATCTGATAAAGATACACTTCTTTCCCCGAGGACACAGTTTGTCATACTCCGTCAAAGTATTGTGTATGTAAGCAGTTGAGCCCCATGCTATAAGGTTGTAGAGTTCAGGTTTCTGCACGACCAGTGCTCATATAGGGTAGAAATAATTGATTTGGAAGACATTTTATTTAAAGTGTAGGCAGCAGTTAAAAAAGCATCCCCCAAAATGAGATTAGCAAGTTAGCTTGTGTCATCATGGGCCTTGTCATATCTAACAACGTTCTATTCCTTTTCTCAGCTATACCGTTTTGTTGAGGTTATAATGAATAATTAATTATCTTATGTTACTTTTCCATTACAAACATGGGATTCCAGAATATAATTGTGCACAAAATTCAACCTGTCTCTATTAACAATGAATGATTTTCAATACACGTTATATACAGAATATTAATGATACTTACTAAATTGTAGGAGCGATTAACCGGGTTGAATTCACATTGTTTCTGGATTTGTTGCACACGTCGTCTAAGCACAATCATAAAGAATTGTACTTTGATTCCACAATCCAAGAACAAAAAAGAACAAGTAATTTTGATGATTTGAGAGGCTATTCAAACCTTCTTAGCTATTTGTCTGAATTTTCATCATACTACTAATGATACCCAACCAAATCCTCGTCTCTCTTGATAATATTCGTCTACTCCAACAGAAAAATAGAGGTCCCATCAATTTTAAGGGCATAACAGAGGACACGGTGTGATTATTGAACTATAAGTGAACCGAGGGTTTGCCACTCAGCTTTACACAACCTCGAATGGGACACCTGGAAAAGAAACCGTGTATCTCATCATTATCGGTGTAGGATTAAAGTTCAGGCTCGAGATTCATATTTCGTGTCCAATGCGGCAATAATTTGGGATTTGTATATGAAAGATTAATCCTTTCATCTCTACTCTTTTTTTAGAACTAGATAATTGGCATTTATCATTTCAATATGTCCATCTAATAGTACAACATATTTTGGGTGACTTGACAATGGTTGAAAATAGAATGGTACAGGTACATATGTAAGATTGGTACCAAAGAAATACTATGTTTCATTTGTGTGGCATGTTTCGGTCATGTAAATTCCTTACAAACATTTGGTTCTAAAAAACGTATTAAAAGGAACAAGCTTTTTGAGGAAACGAGATTCAAGATGGAGAAATGGTGGTTGTAGTAGATTGGTATGAGCTTAACTGAGTTTGATCGACTATAGGAGTGTCATACTTGATTCATACATATTACTTGGTCCATATTCTTCGACATTTAATTTTTGTTTCTGTGCTCTCAATTGGCATTTGAAGATTCATATTAGAGTTGTGAGTAGTGAACAAATGTTATTGAAGTTTTGAGATGGTTTTCTTGTATATATCAAGATATGATTTTCTTGAAACAAATTCACACAAGATCAAGTTTTACCACACTTTGTTAGACAAACTTTCTGAGATACATCTTTGGGCTATTGCAAACAAAGTAACAAAATGGCTTTAAAGGATGAATGTTGATGCAAGAGTTCAATTTTTGTCCGCAAAATGATATTGTCAGGCTACAACGCTAACAGTTTCAACGAAAATTTATCTCCCAAGATACAGCGACTAATGATTCATGATAGAAGCATTTCAAATCACGAATCCTTAAACCACAAAGGTATAAAGACACTTCAACTTTGAACAAGAACAATAAGGATGAAGAATGCACAGATATTTTTACTTTAATCTTGTGATTAATATCTGGAAAAATGTGTGTTTAATTCAAAATATGGTTGTTCTATTTATACCAAAAGACACCATTTGGAAGTATTTTATCATGAAAAACACAACTACAGACCAAAGGTGGACACCCATTCAGAAACGGTCATAGGCATGTTCACTCTTCTTGGGAGGCTTGAATGCGTCTCCCTTACTGTCTAGGATGTACCCAGAAAGAGCAAGATGTGCATTCACGCCACCAGGGGGCCTGAACGCGCCTCCCATACTACCCATGGAATCAATGTTTTCCCGATTTTTTGGTTAGTTTTTTCGACTCATCTATGCTTAATTTTAATTCAACAATCATATTTCTAACAATCCCCTACATGAATTAAATTAATGCATGAATGCCTATGCTTTATGAAGAGTGCCTTTAGCGAACTATTATAGCCTTTGGACATGTAGTTTGTTGCTTTGAACCTTCCGCAATGGTATTCGATCGGATTTACTTGACTTAATAGTAAACTTATAGTCTTGAAATATTTAGCCGTTTGTAAAAACCAAGACAATTGAACACACATTATAACAATTCTAACATTTGTATTGGTTTCTACGGTTGTGTCCCTGGCATTGGACCACACTTGGCTTCTTAAGTACGTTTCTATATTTGAACCGGCCACACTTCGCACTCATATAGGTGATTTTCTAAAAGAATATTGTAAGGACCCTAGTTCCTTAAGTGCGGATTAAAGGCATAAATAGAGCTAATCATGCTATATCAGAGTTTAATAGTTCGTGTTGAGGCTTTGAGCCCAAAGAATTACATGCCAAGTTAAGGACTATCAAATGGATTAAATTACATTCTTAAACAAATGAATGTTGTCCCCTATAGCTTTACACTACTCCTAGAGTAGATACTATACAAAAATAATCATGTCCTTCCTATCAAAAGCGTTCTTCACGAGCTCACCGCCTCAACCCGCCTTAGCCCCTTTATCATGCCAAAATGTACCACAAGGACAACCCCCAAAACATGAGCATATATGATTCATATCCAACACAATATGAATATAAGGCGTAAATGCATAAATCATAATAAAACACTTCCTGTTTTTCCCATGCATTTTAAACGCTCCCCTTTTGATTGTCCCTGTACCATAACCATGAGTATAATCAATAGATTATTTAATGGTTCACACATGTCATGACATAACACCATTCCATATTCATCAATTACCAATCCCTAGTCTGTTCATCACAATGTATTTTAATGCCCCTCGCTTCACATATAGGCGGCATAGAATAACCTCGCTTCAATGGACATGCGGTACTCCCACCCCTCGCTTCACATTTTAGCGGCAAATATTCTTTCCTCGCCTCATATGATAATCACGCTTCAATGTGACATGCGGCACTCCCACCCCTCGCTTCACATTTAGCGGCACCAAATAAAATAGTGGCAAGCATTAAAATCATCAAGGTGATAACCATGACTCATGGGATGTGTAGGGTCTTCCTACCTTAACATCAAATAGTACACATATAATGGACTAACCATGCATTTATAACCTCTTAAGGGTTCCGGTTGTAGCTTGAGCTAAGAAGATTACAGGCCAAAATAAAATTTGCAAAAGCTATTTAATTACATTCTCAACAATGAATGTTAAAGCTATAGGTTTACACTACTCCTAGAGTAGAGACTATCAAAATCCTGCATCCTATATTCATCTTGCTCCTTTTAGCTCACCTCCTCAACCCGACCCTAGGCCCTCGGTCCAAAAGTGTACCTACAGGGACAACACATCGTGAGCATATACATATTTACTTAACATGATATAAAAGACATACAGTAATGCATAACATCTTAGTTAAGTAAAAGTTATTGGTCGTTCTTCAACTTCTTTTGTTATCCCTGATTCTTATTCATGTATAAGGGCATCTTACCCCATTGTATGGCATCTTACCATAACATAACCGTCGTGTGGCATCTTACCACATGGGCATCTTACCCAATCATATGGCGTCTTGCCATATCATAACATTGTGTGGCATCTTACCACATGGGCATCTTACCCACTCACATACATTGGGTGGCATCTTACCACATGGGCGTCTTACCCAATCATATACGTCGTATGACCTTATCATAAACATCATCATCATAAACGTCATCATAAACATCATCATCGTAAACATCATCATAATCATTATCATAAACATCGTCATCATAAGCATCATCATAAACATCATCATCGTAAACATCATCGTAAACATCATCATCATAAACATCATTATAAACATCATCATCATAAGCATCATCATTTAATGTAGGAGTACGGTTTACCGTCCGATGCTCGTACGTTTCTTACGTACCTTAATTCCAAAAGAAGGAGAAGTTGCAGAACTTTATCTCCTTGAAGTTGTGGGTACCTGGGACGGTTCTACATAACCATACAAATTGATATTATAAGCTAAACAAAGCCCAATACCAAAAATTTAACAAAAATCATCATTTTCCTACTTTTGAACAGTGGCGATCGATCGCTCAAAACATGGCGATCGATCGCCTGATTTTTCTCTTAGCGGCGATCGATCGCTTAAAATGAGGCGATCGATCGCCTGATGCACATTTCGCTACTGGACGTTGGCGATCGATCGCGCCATTTGAGGCGATCGATCGCCTATCCTCACTTTTGCGTACTGCCTCTCGGCGATCGATCGCTGCTTTTGTAGCGATCGATCGCCACAACTAGTGGCCGCGATTTCACCATTTTTATGTGCATTTTCCAAGCTTATCCTCATACCTTTCAAAACCAAACTTCCCTACAACATCAACAACATCATAACTCACTAAAACCCACATAAAACACTTCAAAAATCATACCCCAAACATATATAACACACACCCAAAACAACCCACATAAATCATCTAAACTAACCCATTTCAACACCAAAAATCTTGAAAACTTAAGGGAGGGTTCCATACCTCTTGTAGACTCCAAATCTTAGCTAAGATTACACAAACACAAGTTTTGTGGAACTTTCCTTCTTCTTCTTTGGTGGATTTCGAAAATGGTGTGGGGTTAGGGTTGAGGGATGAAATTTGGGGGTTAAAAGAGTGATTGGTAAAGTGAAGTGAAGTATAGGAAAAGATGGGTAGTGGGGATTAAAAGGGGTTGTGCAAAGTTAATTAAAAATTGTACCCCAAACTTAACATGATGTACAAAATACTCCAACATGGTATTTTAAAAGCATTTTACAAAAATGCTCTAAACTTCATCTAAAATCACATCTTCCTCATATTTAATAATCAACACAATTAAATCATGTTTTCATCTTAATACCCAACACATAAATCCATTATCACATGATTCATCATATAAACATAATTAATGCCTTAATTGCAATTAATTAATTTCGGGGAATCACATTACTCCCCTACTTACAAGATTTCGTCCTCAAAATCGCATGCACTTACCCAAAAAGAAACTAAACATAAATCATACCAGAAAATAGTTCCGGGTAATGCTGCATCATATGCCGTTCCGTCTCCCACGTAGCCTCCTCGACACCCCGACGATCCCACTGAACTTTGACTATCGGTATAACTTTACTTCGTAATCTGCGATCCTCACGATCCATAATTCTGACCGGTCGTTCAACGTAGGATACATCTGAGTCCACTGCACTTCAGTAGGCTGTAAAACATGAGACGGGTCTGGCTCATACTTTCTCAACATAGAAACATGGAAGACATCATGAATTCCAGATAAAGACGGCGGTAGAGCCAAACGGTAAGCCAGTGTACCAATACGCTGCAATATCTCATACGGTCCGACATATCTCGGAGATAACTTTCCCCGCATACCAAAACGGACCACACCCCTGAAGGGTGAGATTTTCAAGAAAACCTTGTCTCCTACTTGGAATTCTAGCGGCCGTCGCCGCTTACTGGCGTAGGCTGCTTGCCTATCTTGGGCCGCTTTCATCTTTAAGCGTATCATCTTAATCTTTTCCTCTATGTCCTTAATCATATCCGGTCCTCCGACCGCTTTACTCGTCAAGTCCTCCCAATACAGCGGTGACCTACATCGTCGTCCGTAAAGAGCTTCAAAAGGGGCCATTTGAATGCTCGCCTGATAGCTGTTATTATATGAGAACTCTACCAGTGGTATTGAATCTTGCCACGGAGTATCAAACTCCAAAACACATGCCCTCAGCATATCTTCGAGCGTCTGAATAGTACGCTCCGTTTGGCCGTCTGTCTGAGGGTGATAAGCTGTACTCAGTCTCACCTCGGTGCCCAAAGCTGTCTGGAGACCCTCCCAGAAATGAGAAGTAAACCTTGGGTCTCTGTCAGACACGATCGAGACTGGAACCCCATGCAACCTCACTACATCCCGTACGTATAATTGGGCCATCTTTAAATATGTGAAAGTCATGTTGTAAGGGATGAAATGAGCTACCTTCGTCAGCCTATCCACGATCACCCAGATCGCATCAAATCCAGAGGCCGGCCTTGGCAAGTGGGTCACGAAGTCCATAGATATGTGCTCTCACTTCCACTTAGGTACCTCCAAGCTCTTCAGCTCGTCACCAGGCCTCTGCCTTTCTGCCTTTACTTGCTGGCAGATCAAACATCTCTTAACAAAAGTGATCACATCACGCTTCATGCGTCTCCACCAGAATTGACCACTCAGGTCCTTATACATCTTTCTTCCTCCGGGGTGGATACTGAACCGGCTACTATGAGCTCGTTCTAAGATTCCTTTACGCAATCCCGGCGCATTTGGGACTACCCATCGGTTGTCCAGTCTTAAAGAATCATCTTCAGCCACTCTAAACTTTGTTGGCTGACCTCGAAGTACTATCGATGACCATCTCTGAACTTCATCATCTAACCTCTGGGCTTTCCTGATAGCTCAAATACGTCTGGCTCGGCCAATAAGGTCGACACTCGCACCGGCGACGTGTCCACATCAAAACCATAGCACAGATGGCAATAAGAAGTCATCATCGCTAATAAACACATAGCGTCTTCAGCAGTACTCTTCACCTTCCGACTTAAGGCGTCTGCTATCAAATTTGCTTTACCCGGATGGTACTCAATCTCACAGTCATAATCCTTGAGCAAATCCATCCATCTTCTTTGACGCATATTTAGCTCAGCCTGAGTGAATAGGAACTTCAGGCTATTATGGTCCGTATAGATGGTAAACGTCGTACCATAAAGATAATGACGCCAAATCTTTAAGGCGAAGATGATAGCCGCCAGTTCCAGATCATGGACTGGGTATCTGGTCTCATGAGGCTTCAACTGCCTCGAGGCATAAGCCACCACGTGCTTATCTTGCGTCAACACACAGCCCAAACCTTGCAATGATGCATCCGTGTACAAGGCAAACTTCTTATTCTCAGAAGGAATCACCAACACTGGCGCTGTCGTCAAACGACGTTTCAATTCTTGGAAGCTTTCCTCGCAAGCTTCGGACCAAAAGAATGGGACTCCTTTCTGAGTTAGCTGTGTCAGCGGCTTAGCGATCTTAGAAAACCCCTCGACAAAATGTCGGTAATAACCTGCTAAGCCAAGGAAACTCCGTATCTCGGGTACAGAAGTGGGTGCTGCCCACTCCATCACAGCTTCAATCTTCCTTGGATCCACAGATATCCCGCTGCTAGATATAACATGACCCAAGAACACTACACTGCTCAGCCAGAACTCGCACTTGCTGAGCTTTGCATACAATTGATGATCTCTAAGGATCTGAAGTAATGTCCTCAAGTGCCGTACATGATCTTCTTTGGTCCGGGAATAGATGAGTATATCGTCAATGAAAACTATGACGAATTGATCCAAATATGGCTGGAACACCCTGTTCATCAAACTCATGAAAACAGCCGGGGCATTTGTCACCCCAAAAGGCATGACTAGGAATTCATAGTGCACATACCTAGTCCTGAAGGCTGTCTTCTGGACATCATCTTCCTTTACTCGAATCTGATGGTACCCCGACCTCAGATCGATCTTACTGTAGAGCCTCGTACCCTGCAACTGATCAAACAAGTCATCGATCCTCGGAAGTGGGTACTTATTCTTCACTGTAGCTTTGTTCAGTTGTCTGTAATCGATGCACAAACGCATCGAACCATCTTTCTTCTTCACAAATAAAACTGGTGCTCCCCAGGGTGATACGCTAGGGCGTATATAGCCCTTGTCAAGGAGCTCTTGCAACTGAATCTTTAATTCCCTTAGCTCCGTTGGTGCCATCCTATAAGGGGCACGAGAAATGGTAGACGTCCCCGGTAATAACTCAATCCCAAACTCGACCTCTCTCGTCGGTGGGAATCCGGGAATATCCTCCGGAAAGACATCAGGGAACTCCGCCACTACAGGCACATCCTCAACTCTTACTTCTTCTTTCTTTTCCGTAACATCAATGGCATATATGAGATATCCTGTATGGCCTCGTTCCAACAACTGCGCCATCTTGACAGCAGATATCAACGGAATCTTAGAGCGAGAACCATCCCCATAGAACGTCCATGGAATTCCCATATCAGATTTGAACCGTACAGTCCTCTGCCTGCAGTTCACAACTGCCTGATACCTGTTCAGAACATCAATGCCCAGAATGCAGTCAAAATCTGACATTCCCAGAACAATCAAATCCAACCTTAGTTCTTTATCCTCAAAATAAATGAGGCCATCGTAGACGATCCGATCAGTAATCATACTTCTTCCAGCGGGGGTCGAGACTATAAGAGGCGTGGGCGACGGAGAAGTGCATATGTGGTGCCTTTCCACAAAACTTGTCGACACAAAAGAGTGTGACGCACCTGTGTCGATCAATATAAAAGCAGGGTGCGTAAATAAAAGACACGTACCCGCTATAACCTCCTCCGGAGCCGCTGAAGCATGCTCCCTCGTCAATGCATAGACTTGCCCTTGAGGTGGCCCCATAGGCTGACCTCCATACTGTCTCGGCACGAATGGTGGTCTATGCTGTGCTGTCCTATCCGCGGGCCTCCCCGCAGAACCCTGTTGACTTCCCCTGTTGGGACACTGCCTAGCAAAGTGGCCTTTGTCGCCACAAACATAACATCCTACACAATCTTTCGTCAGATGTGGTTGCCCACAAAGAGTACACTGGATCTTCCCGGATCTGTCTCCCTGAGACTGCCCCCTTCCAGATGGGGCATCACTCCTACGGTTTCCTTTCCATCTATTGTCGGGCCTCTTACCACTGAACCTTGACGCCGATGTGTTCCCCCTTGACTTGAACTGATTACTCCTTGGCTTCAAATTATCTGGAGTGGATTTCTGAGAGGGTGCTGACGGTGGTACAACATCAGGGTATGCACCCACTCCCAGTTCGGCTAGCTCAGCCCGTGAGAGTGCATCGTCAAAACAAGTATGGCCATAAGTAATCACCCTATCGTACAGCTCCGGCCTCAAGCCCTTCATGAAGTTCCTCATCTTTGCTTGCGTACTTGTGGCGATATGAGGCACATATCTGAGTAAGGAACAGTATTGAAGAGCATAATCTGATACTAACATGCTACCTTGCTTGAGGTGAGTAAATTCATCTTCCTTAGCCTGTCGTGCAGCAGCCGAGAAATAACGATTCAGAAAGCGAGTTCGAAACATTTTCCAATTAACTTCATGACCTTGAGCCTCTTGCTCAACCACAGTGGTCTTCCACCACATTAGTGCCTTCTTGGCCAATTGGAACTCTGCTAACCGTATCCATGCTGTCTTCGCACATGGGGCTGCCACAAAGATTTGCTCTATTCTTTCTAACCATTCCTCAGCTCGTTCCCCTGTTTCGGTTCCTTCAAAGGTTGGGGGTCGGTATGCAAGAAATTGAGTTAAGCTTAGCTCCCCTGGCAACAACTGTTCGGATGGTTCATCATCAAAAGCTGGCGGGGGTAGGGGATTCGTACGCCCCGCACTTGCATTGACGCTCACTGCGTCACCTACCTCCACGTTTGCTGCCATACTGCAACACAAGGGTTAATAACAAGACCCAAAAGCAGTTCATATATACATCGTTAGAAAGGCATAACATGTGAGCATAACAGTCATGTACTTCATATGTCACATATGCACACAACATGTTTAAAAGTAAGCACCTAGCCAACTTATTGCTAAGGCTACCCCTCACTCATTCCCGGGTTCTCTAACCACTGCTCTGATATCACTAATGTAGGGTCTTCCTACCTTAACATCAAATAGTACACATATAATGGACTAACCATGCATTTATAACCTCTTAAGGGTTCCGGTTGTAGCTTGAGCTAAGAAGATTACAGGCCAAAATAAAATTTGCAAAAGCTATTTAATTACATTCTCAACAATGAATGTTAAAGCTATAGGTTTACACTACTCCTAGAGTAGAGACTATCAAAATCCTGCATCCTATATTCATCTTGCTCCTTTTAGCTCACCTCCTCAACCCGACCCTAGGCCCTCGGTCCAAAAGTGTACCTACAGGGACAACACATCGTGAGCATATACATATTTACTTAACATGATATAAAAGACATACAGTAATGCATAACATCTTAGTTAAGTAAAAGTTATTGGTCGTTCTTCAACTTCTTTTGTTATCCCTGATTCTTATTCATGTATAAGGGCATCTTACCCCATTGTATGGCATCTTACCATAACATAACCGTCGTGTGGCATCTTACCACATGGGCATCTTACCCAATCATATGGCGTCTTGCCATATCATAACATTGTGTGGCATCTTACCACATGGGCATCTTACCCACTCACATACATTGGGTGGCATCTTACCACATGGGCGTCTTACCCAATCATATACGTCGTATGACCTTATCATAAACATCATCATCATAAACGTCATCATAAACATCATCATCGTAAACATCATCATAATCATCATCATAAACATCGTCATCATAAACATCATCATAAACATCATCATCGTAAACATCATCATAAACATCATCATCATAAACATCATTATAAACATCATCATCATAAGCATCATCATTTAATGTAGGAGTACGGTTTACCGTCCGATGCTCGTACGTTTCTTACGTACCTTAATTCCAAAAGAAGGAGAAGTTGCAGAACTTTATCTCCTTGAAGTTGTGGGTACCTGGGACGGTTCTACATAACCATACAAATTGATATTAGAAGCTAAACAATAGCCCAATACCAAAAATTTAACAAAAATCGTCATTTTCCTACTTTTGAACAGTGGCGATCGATCGCTCAAAACATGGCGATCGATCGCCAGATTTTTCTCTTAGCGGCGATCGATCGCTTAAAATGAGGCGATCGATCGCCTGATGCACATTTCGCTACTGGACGTTGGCGATCGATCGCGCCATTTGAGGCGATCGATCGCCTATCCTCACTTTTGCGTACTGCCTCTCGGCGATCGATCGCTGCTTTTGTAGCGATCGATCGCCACAACTAGTGGCCGCGATTTCACCATTTTTATGTGCATTTTCCAAGCTTATCCTCATACCTTTCAAAACCAAACTTCCCTACAACATCAACAACATCATAACTCACTAAAACCCACATAAAACACTTCAAAAATCATACCCCAAACATATATAACACACACCCAAAACAACCCACATAAATCATCTAAACTAACCCATTTCAACACCAAACATCTTGAAAACTTAAGGGAGGGTTCCATACCTCTTGTAGGCTCCAAATCTTAGCAAAGATTACACAAACACAAGTTTTGTGGAACTTTTCTTCTTTGGTGGATTTCGAAAATGGTGTGGGGTTAGGGTTGAGGGATGAAATTTGGGGGATAAAAGAGTGATTGGTAAAGTGAAGTGAAGTATAGGAAAAGATGGGTAGTGGGGATTAAAACGGGTTGTGCAAAGTTAATTAAAAATTGTACCCCAAACTTAACATGATGTACAAAATACTCCAACATGGTATTTTAAAAGCATTTTACAAAAATGCTCTAAACTTCATCTAAAATCACATCTTCCTCATATTTAATAATCAACACAATTAAATCTGGTTAACATCTTAATACCCAATACATAAATCCATTATCACATGATTCATCATATAAACATAATTAATGTCTTAATTGCAATTAATTAATTTCGGGGCATCACAGGATGTGCACCAATAATCATCATATGCATATACAATTATCATGCATAATTCAACATGTATTTGCATCCACAATGCATAACTCCATATATACTCGCATCCACAATGCATAATCAATGAGTATAATAGATACATGTACCGTTGGGTGCCCGTACGTCCTCTACGTACCTTTTCCAAAAAGTAGGATGTGGTAGGACTTCACTTCCTTGGTTGTGTTGCCACCTGGGATGGTTCTACACATTCACACAAACCAATATTAGAACTAAATAATAGTCCAATACCAAAAATCCCAAAAAAATAACCAAAAACACAAATTTTGGTGTCTCGCGATCGATCGTCATAAAGCCCCGATCGATCGCGAGATCACACTGTCTCGGCCAACAAAAAATTTCAATCTGCGATCGATCGCCGAGTTTGTGCCGATCGATCGCGACCTCGCCGATCGATCGCGCCAAACTCGCGATCGATCGCGGAAGGCTACTGCCTTCTCCCCTGTAGCTCGCGATCGATCGGGAGAATGTCCCGATCGATCGCCGAGACCTGTACACGCGATTTTCGGGCACTATTCACCTTCCTTCTTCCCCAAATCAAACAAACTCAAATACCAACACATCAACAATACAAAACCACTAAAAACCTTCAATAAACATCCTCATACACCCATAAATCTAACACCCAACCAAAATAATATCAACCCCAACAAACCCATTTCAAAACTCCAATATATCATTCCAAAACCAAGTAAATCCATACAAAAACATCAAGGAATGATATATGCCCTTCCTAGGCCTCAAATCTTACCAAGAATCTTTGCAAAGATTTCTCTTCTACTTTGAAGCTAAAATCGAAAATGGGGGAAGGGTTAGGGTTGGGAGAGTGAATTGGGGATTTAAAGAGTGAATGATAAAGTGAGGTGATAAAGTGGGGTAATGGCTTATATAGGTCAATTAAAATTGTACCCCAACAATTAACATGATGTATAAAATACCCCGACATGGTATTTTAAAAGCACTTTACAAAAATGCAACAAACTCCCAATAAATTCATGATTTCCAAATAATTAACAACCAACATGAATAAACCATGTTGATACCCAATTTTCCCAACATGCATGATATACATCCCTAAATGCATCTCCGGGTCACGCCTACCATGTGACTAAGCATTTCAACATGATAATTAATTCTAGCACATAAATCAATTATCATCATAATTAATCATATAAACATAATTAATGCCCAAATTGTAATTAATTATTTCGGGGATATCACAAATATACCGCTATAATCCAACGTAGTTATTTATATGTCTTAGTGTTCATTAAAGGTCTTTGTCTATCTTCGTACCCCTTTAGCAGGTTATATACCTCTTATCATAAGAATTGGTTGGAGATTAGTCTCCAATGCGTTTCTCCAATCTTGTAATTTGATTATCCCTTTTGAACCGAGATCTTGGATCTCCAATCAACTAGATTGGTATCCACTACAAGATTTTAATTTGGGGTTTTTAATCCCAATCCCCTTGATAGGCAATTTATGTGATCTCTCGGTTAACCTCTCATAAGTGGATCCACTGTTTTTCTCACATAACCAATTAAGGTTATGATAGATATCACTTTGTGCCTTTATTATAGCGATTTTCTGTCACAATATATTTAAATTGCAAGCACATTACTTTTCCAGCAAGAAATTTTCACTTAACAAAAACTTCAAAGCTATCCGGCTTCTTTTCCACTTTATCCATGCTATGAACTATGATTGCATAGTGGATTGAGCTATACACTTTTTGTTATAGAATTTCCCTCGTTTTTCCTTTTTTCATGACATGGCAGCATTACCAATGGTTAACACAATCATTTTGTGTAGATATCCAATTGATATCACATTATATTTCTAATACATCAGGATATCTTTAGTTTCGATTTCTAAGTGTTGTTCTTTAAAAATCCAAGTTCAAGATTTTCCTTTGTGATGGCCCAATCCTAACAGTAATTAATGATCATACAATGATAATTATAGTTACACAGCTGAAGATTTGTTTAGCATTTATTAACATGTGACCCTAAATTTTTGGCATGACCTCATCGCACGAGGAACATACCACAAATATCAATAGACATATACTTAAAATATATAGATACCATCAGTTTCATATCCATCAACATAACCCAGCATATACAAATCAAACTATTAAACATATATCCACATTGAGCTAAAATCTATGATGCATGGACACTCCAGAAAATCACTCGGTGTAGTGTCGGACACTTCACGGACATCGACACTTCTCGGACACTCCTTGGACACGTGTCGACGTGCCACGTGGTGTGACTTTAATTTTATTAAAAAATAAAATCGGACACCCGTGTCGAACATGGCGGATGGGCATGTCCGACACAGAAAGGAAACTTTGGGTGTTAGTTGTACAATTTAGATAGGTTTTGGCTAAAGTGGAATTTAGACGTGTTTGTTAAACTTTATGTTAATTGAAGTAAATACATTTGCTGTTAATATAAGTGATACTATGATGATTTTAGTGACATACAATTATATATATTCTTTTTAAATTTGGTATGAATATTTTTGGTGTTATTTTTTATTTGGACATTTTTGTTAAACTTTGTATTAATTAAAGTAATATGCATTTGATGTTAGTATGAGTGATATTATGAAGATTCCAGTGACATGCATTTATTTATATGCTTCTTGAATTTTTTAAGAATATTTTTGTTGATTTTACATGGTGTCAGAATTTAAAAAATATGAATTTTAATATTTGTAATATGATACATGTATAATATATATATATATATATATATAAATATATATATATATATATATATATATATATCCTAAAACTTTTGAAAAAAATGTGTCGACATGTCCGAGTCGTATCAGTGTCGCCGTGTCAGTGGTTGTGCATCATAGGCTAAAATAAACTAAATATACATAAATTCATCACACTACATGGACACACCCCTGTGGTACATATACTATTGGGATAAACATGAATGAACCTCAAGTGTGGCTCCCATCGGAAGAGGCCTCTCTGGGGTCCTGGCCACGTCTACTACATGTCATTATCCACACACAAAGACAACAACATCCCCCTTTGGTGGTGAGCAAAGCCCAATATAACGATCAAAAGAAATACACAATGCATCTATAACATGATATTGAAATGAAATGCAATGCAATGCAATGCATGTCATATCATGTCGGTATAGTATACCCATCCACTGGGTATCTCAGAGCCATAAATGAAAGTCCAAACATATCAGAATAGTTCGAGCATGTAAAGCAAAGGGATGTCAATATGGAGCATCAATGAAGCTCATCACATCCCAGATCCTGACATTATATCATACATATGACGTCAACAAGGCGCCACCCATCACAGTCTCAATGATAGGGAAAATCCATAGATGACGTCGGCAACCGCCATCAATCCCTATATCAACAATCATAACAATCATAAGGGCAGTCTTTCAGGCCACTTAATGTAAGTCATATTACCATGTATAACCCTTATGATCGATCGAGTCCAAAATAATAGGGTATCATATAATCGTAGCTCAACGTGTATGTCATTGCCTCGATGTTTGTATAAATCTGGTGTGTGTTAACAAAACATTTATTTTCATACACCGATATGCCAATTATGCATGTTATGAATGCCACATAATTTAAATAAAAAATCTCAAGTGAATTCACATAAATCATCAAATCATATTTTAAATTATACAGATATCATTTATATGTTACTTGATCGCAACATACCTTTATTTGTTGTTTTCCTTGATGTAATTTGATCAGTGGTTATCTTCAACACAGCTTCAAGCTACATATGTAGTACTACTAACTTTAATTATTCAAATTAACAGTAATATTAAGTCATGTATATTATTTTATTTGAATTATAATCCCATAACCATCAATTTCATGCAGTCAGCCACCAAGGAAGAAAACTTAAATCTTTAGTTTATATTAAAGTAACAGCAAAACAATCTCAACTTTTGGCAATTGTTTTAAAGGTTGAACAATAACTAATGTAAATGGGTGCATGGGCTCGACCCATCTCAGTAAAAGACAACCCTAATATGCTCAATTCACATCATTACATATTTAATTGTTACACTAAGTTTTGTTTAACAACAGAGTCAGACGCCTGAGTTAATTTTTACTAATGTCAATTCATTCATACAACTCAATCTAATCACTCAAAACACAATTATTGTTTTCTATTTAATAGCCATACACTCCTAACTCTAAACCAAAATGGAATATATTTAACAATTTGCAGGGTGTAAAAAACATATTCTCTTCAAGAATTATATAATATTATTATAACTGAATACTCAGTTCAAGTTCTTCTGTTATACTTTATGTCGCATATTTGTCGATACTTTTTTTATGGGGGATGGGCTAAAAGTTTTTCCGTATAGCGAGGAACTCGAAGAGAGTTTTTAACCAAGCCGGAAACTCTAATTTGTCGAGACTTTTGACCCGAAGTGTGCACATACTCATATAAATATGAATGCGCTGAAAAAGGGAAGCTGTTGAACTATACCTAGAGGCGGATATACATATATCTCATGAGCAACTAGAGGTGAATGTACATGTATCCCGAGAGCAACTGCCCCCACACAAAAATAAAATTATTATATATATATAATTATATTTTTGCACATTTAAAATTGCATTTTGCCATCTAATACTGCATGCCCTCTATTTTTAGCCCATCATTTTTTATTTTATTATTTTTGTCTCTCTTCAATAATATTAATTCTAAACTCTAACCACATGCAACAATATCGTATATATCCCTAAACTAAGAATACTATGTCTATGGTGCTGTCCAATGTTAAAAACTGCAGATTCAAATATGGATCCATTAGAGGTGGCAATCGTGTCGGGTGGCACGAGGCCTTGCACATCCCATGTAGCTACAGTTATAGACCATGTCAGGCATAGCCCATAGGCCTGGGACATGTGAGCCATGGATATAGGCCAACTGGTCCTGTTGGCACTGCCTTTTAAAAAAATAGTGGCGATCGATCAGCATATTGTAGACGATCGATCACCAAGGAATGATAGTTGAAATAAAAAAAAACAAGACTTTCAAAGTTTGTGTTTCTCATGATAAAATTATAAAGATTTTTCTTATGATATTCCGAATAGGTGTATTTCACATATTTAATGTTGCAAGCATATTTACCTTAGATGTTTTACATTGTTTTTTAATGAAATGGTGGCTGAACATTTTCATGAAAAGATTGGGAAACTGCTTCTACTATTTTAAATTTATTGTAACCTTTTTATGATGGTACTATATTATTTTCGGGGTGTTACTATTCAACTTCTTCAATATTTTCAAATAAAATTAATGAAATTGGTGAATATTTGTAATATATAGAGGAAATCATTTTTGCATAAACATTGTTGAACCAATGGATTATAAATTTAAAAAATATTGAAAATTATTCTTCTTTTGAATTGTTTGGCCACAATTATGGATCATAGATTAAAATTTTATAGTGTAGAAATTATATGATTCATTCAATAATTCTATATCATTTCCAATAAAAGAAAGTGGTAGTAGTGGTGGTGACACTACTAGTAAAAGTTCTGTGTGGACATTGTTAAGAATAAAATAAGATTCTACTTCGATTTTTTCTACCCATTCTTCATTTACTGAGTTTCGATTATATTTAAACCAGGTAATTAATTTTAGTGAACAAAAATTAGAAATATTTGATGTTTAGACATGTTGGAACGACAATGCTAAACTTTGACTAGTGCTTCACGTGATCTACTAACGCCTCTAGTATCGACAGTTCTATCGGAGTCTTGGTTTAGTGCCAGTGGGAGTCCTTGATGAAACAAAAAGTAGAATGAAAGCAAACATCGTAGAGATGTGTATTTTATTAAAAGATTGCTTAGATGTCGATAGCTGATTACAAGATGTAGGATGACATGATATATCTTCTAATGAAATTGAAAAAAATTATTGTTTTATATTAATATTTTATGATTTTATTTTCTTAATGTAATTTGCAGTTATTCAATTCATAGTCAATAAAATTTGAATATCTCATATGTATTATGTCAATCTATTCAATCTATTTCTTGTCATACTATTCTTATATTTAAATAATTAATTTATATAAATTATATTTTTAAAAAATAATTACAAAAAATTTAAAAAAAATTAAAGGAAAAAAAAAATTTGAAATGGGCCTCCCATGGTACATCCCATAGGTCACGGGCCTATGGGCCGTGCTGGGACGCCCATTTTTGGAAACAAGCCATGCTGGGATGCGGGGTTTTGCGGTTCGAGCAGAAATCGTCCCGTGCTGGACATGAATTGCTATCTCTGAGCTCCATGCGCTAATCTGCAAACTATTAACTGCAGTAGCAAGATTCAGTACTAATTTTGAACCCAAAAAAAATATATGACTCAGTACTAATTTGGTGGTACCCTCGGCACCTTGCTATGTCTTGTTCAGTGTATTCCTCCATTTGGAATACACGCAACTGGGAATTCTTTGATACACTAATTTGGATGAATGACTTGTTGAAATCAATTGCATATATTTTATTGCTTGCAATTACGTTTCCCGGTCGTTGATTACAACGTAGACTGTTGTTTACACTTGTATTCACCTGTATATATCCAAATCCTTTGACCTTCAAAAATTTTTAAGGATTAAAAAAACAGATTTGGTACTATTTCCTACACGCCGCAGCAAAATAATGATAAAAGGGAAAACGAGTCATTACTGGAAAACTGAAACATCAGCGAATGCTTTCTTTTAGAAAACAAACGTGCAGTTCATCATATTCAATGAAAAGGTACAATAAACAGGCAAACTTCTGTCGCAAAGCAGTTGAAGATGAATTGGGTATCAACTATCAAACAGACAGATTGGGGGACGAAATCAAAAAGGAGAATTTTTTACTGTTTCTGAAATAGGAACTGAACTTCTTTTTGGCCATTTATTGAGTTCGGGGGACAAATCTGATTATGGCAGCTGTCTCAGCCTTTAAGGGCCTTTAGCAAGGTCCTCTAGTGCCTTTGTAATCTGTTCCTCGTTCAAGCCTTCTAAGCGTATTCCCCTCTCAACGCCAAAGTCTATCACAAATCAACAAATTTATTATCGGGCTGGCATAACAATGAATATAAACTCGATATAATCTTCTCCACAGAGATCAAGAAGAAGACTACCATAAACAGATAAAGTTACATTTTAAGGCACAGTTCAAATAAGAGTGCCACCGGAATAGCTCTCGACTTTCAACGTCAAGGGGAAATGCTATAAGCTTATCAACTTAATTTGACAGGCAGTGAGTGATCTCAGTGCTTTCTTAGTAATTGTGACTCAAAAAATTGTAGATTATAATGGCTTCAAAACATTGAAATTTATAATGATGGTCAAAGCCACAGTTTGGCGTCCTCTACTTGTATCCAGCTTCAGTACATGATAACCAAGAAAGTAAGTGCAACATTTCTCATTTCATAAAATAGTCGAGAAAGCTAGCTTCAGAATTCAAAAGCTGCAAGGAAAAGTCCAAGTATTAGTATATTCTAGCTTCCTTCAGTTTTCTATTTTCATTATAAGAATTTTGCATGTGAGATATTGAGATGATTTTAATTTTTAGAAAGTAAAAACAAGCGTGAAAGAAAAAAAGAATTTACTTTAAACATCACTCAACTTCATCATTTTCAAATTACAGCTTTTTAAAAGAAAAGATGGATTTTTTTCTCACATACAAGCTCTCCAATATAAATGAGCAGGGAACTACGAATTAGGTTATCTATGTAGGTTTCCAATTTATAAATTTATGATACGGTCCAAGGTATAAACATTAAAACACAAAAAGGAAGAGAAATGAAGTTAGAAAAGGAGAAAGTTAATGTCTTACTTGAAATTCTCTGGATATAAGCAGAGGAAATAAGATCAAAGCAAAGAGGAAGTTACTATATCAACTTGTACTACATAACAATGCACTCTGTTTAAAGAAAAACTACTCAGGACCCTGGGTAAACAGGAAATGACAGATTGAGCTTCAAAATCAAATATCTTTTTAATCTGTAACCAAAGATTTAGTGTGCTAAAACCAGAGGTAGTATAGCCAATGGACTCTCAAGCAGATTAAATCTTTTCCAGAATCAAGCACGTGAAAACATCATAAAATGATGGTAGCAAACCTCGTTTGTCCTTTAAAGTAGTTTAGTTTTAGTAACATGTTCAGACGACCACCTCGCTCAAATCTCAGGAGGAGCAAATATATCATCTGAATGTATTCAAGTGGTAAGATGCAAGAAATTGGCAAAGGTAAAACCATTTTGTCTGCAAGATCACGAATCCATTGCAAAACGTTTATAATGATCTTAAACCACAGAAAGGTAATTACCTCTCCCTATCTTTGTTCGTCTTTGTTACTGTATCGGATCATATAAAAATGAAACCCAAATTTTGTAGCTTTACTTCATGATGATGGCACAATTTTTTGTTGCTTATTCTCTCTTTTATTCACTTTTTACCCAGAGATTACTCCAATTGCAGACTTAACAAGAATTAAACCATGAATTTGCATAATATTTACATAGAATGATAATAAACCGGCCAATAACGCAAAAATTTCATCACATGACTAGCATGCTACCCATATAATATTAAACAGCATTACTTAATTAACACTGAAACGAACATAAGACCTCCACGAAAATCAGGTAGGAACTGCAAGTAAAAAAAATTTATGATCAAGTAATAAATAGCCATATAGTGTCTGCAAAATAGAATTAACAGCACAGACACAGAATCCTACAGAAAAGATCATTCCAGCAAACTACCAAATTCCATCAAAAAATTTCATTAAATAGCTGAAACGTGGTAAGACTGTTTCACCAACGAAAAGCAAATCCCAACAGATCTGAAAGTGCATACACACCATATCTCGCCCATAGCTGCGGCTCGATGCCAGGGGCCTCGCGGATCAAAATCGGAAGCTTAGGGTTTTTAGTCTTCAGATCCTTGTAATTATTTTCAATAAACGCTCTGACAACAAAATTTGTTATACAGAATACTTCAAAATCAACAAAAAAATAATAAATTGAGATATATAAATCACAGGCGAGACATTTGAAAATTAATGAAAACCTAGTATTGGAACTTGAAGACGAAGCCGGAGAGAATAAGATACGAAGCTCCTTGAGAGTTCGCGAAAGCTGCCCCCTCCACGCCATTGTTGTCTCCTTCGCGGCTTGCACTGTTTGCCCTTTGCTGTCATCTCTCACGAATTAATATGAAAATATCAGATTAGTCCTTATAAACCTAGGTAATGTAGTTTGGACCTTAAATTTATTTATTTCTTCTCCAGAACCCTATAATTGTCCCTACACCGGTTTACATTTCAAATTATTTATTTATTTATTTTCAACGGTGTTATTTGGACCTCTACATGTTTAGTATAAAATTTAGTTTAATATATAATTTTGAACAAACTTAAAAACCTTTAAATATTTTAAATAAACAAAGGTAAGATAAAGTTAAAAATTAATATGAAAATCTTGATTAAATCATATAGTTCTTCTTTGATGGGAGTTAATTTTCTCATAACTTGGGACAAATAAGTTTTGGTTTTGTTGAAAATATCTCAAAGAATACAGAGCTAATCAAAAGATTATATTTTTTTATTTTACTTAAAGCATAAACCTGATTCACAATCTATAATGAACATCAGAATTCGAATGAAATAGAAATATTACATATTTTTTATATGAAAAATTAACTTATTAACTTTATTATTTTATTAGGCACCGTTTGGAGTGCGTGATAGGATTAGTAATCTTCGGATTATTAATCATATCTCATGTTTGTTTCATTTTTTTTTAAATTATCCTACTATATTTATCTCATTCTAATCCCAATTTACAACAAAATGACATAAATATCCTTACCACCTTTTTTTACTATCTCAAAATTTGAAATTCCCGCCAAAAATTAAAACTTATTTCATACAACTTTATTATTATTATTATATATATATATATATATATATATATATATATATATATATATATATATATATATATATATATTCAAATATATATATTTTTATTATTATTTATATTAGTATTATTATTTTTATTTTATTTATTAATATTATAATATATATATTATTATTATATTATAAGATAATAATTATTATTATTATATATTATATATACTATTATTATTATATATTATATATACTATTATTATTATATATACATACACACAATTATTATTATTATTATTCTATATTATGATTATTATATTATATTAATATTATATTATATAGACTATTATGATTATTATATATATATATATTATATTATGATATTATTATATATACATACACACAATTATGATTATGATTATTATTATTCTATATTATGATTATTATTATTATATATATATATATATATATATATATTATATTATATTATATTATGATTCTTAGATATAAACTATTATTTTTATTATATTTTATTATTATAATGATAAGGGTATTTTAGTCATTATACCATATAATAATCCTTATCAACCATCTTATTCTTCAATCAAACAGCATATAACTTATCACATACTATTTTTACAATCATTGCACAACTTTTTAATCATTACACTACTTATCATATCCATCACTTCAAACGGTACCTTAATGTATAAACCTCAAAAAGAATCTTTGTTGGACCTTAAGATTTGAAAGCGTTTCGAAATTTTTATATATTTCAATAGTTGTAATACTATAAATAAATTTTGAATAGACTTCTGAATAAACTTTTACATAAAAATGATCATTTACAAAAATATCATCCTTGAGGATATTAAAAAAAATCGTCGCATATTCCTTCGTCCCTCGGGACCAACAAGGGGTAGTACAGGAATAGGTTGCAGCTATAGTCAGAACTCAAATGTTGCCTTTTAATGGATGTACTTATGATAAAACGGGCCAATCTGATATTTCACAATAAAGTGATAGACGGAACTGCCATGAGAACCAACTATGTGAACCCCCTAAACTTTCTTTAATGTTATATAACTACAGCTGATTGCTTGATATCCAATTTGTGTTAGAATTTCTCATTCCTATGTTGCTTTTTCAGTAGGGAAAGAAGGACGGTCGCCCTCCTTGCGTGTCATAGAATCATTAGCAAGGATGGATGAAGAAAGATAGTTTGCTGCAGAAGAAGACGTTGATCGAGAATCAAAGAAAGAAACCTGGAAATTGGACTTCCAAGCCCACTCCCTACACTAATAGATAGGCCTCTTATTTGTTGATCTTCTTGTAGACCCTTAGAATAATTTTTTGGTTGTGCAAACCAAAGGGAATGATGACGTTTTGCTTTTGTGTTTGTGGTCCTGTGTTAAAAGCTTGCTAAATGCGCGTTAAATGTGTAAACACGTCATGACCTTCTCGTAGCTCCCTATTGATATAAAAGGGGATGTCCTGCCAAAAAGATTTTTGTTTGAGTTGCTTTCCTGTTTCGTTTCAAATCTCACCGGCCGCCAGCCTATATTCTCTAGATCCAATCAGATCTTCGGCTACCCACCATTCGGCGAACAAATCGGTCACAACGATTGTTCATCCTAGTTCATCAACGTCAATCTCGCCGGAGCATGTTCGAGATATTCACACATCTATTCAGCCTTGTCCACAAGCCAAGAAAGCTTTCAAGCTTACTCTCACATGCCGTTTGCTATCCTTCCTTGGTGACAAAATCGACCCAAACAATTTCAGATCCAAGCTATTGGTTGCATCGATTTTGCAGGAATATTCTTGTGATTTCACGTAGGACTTCTCTTCCCCAAAACCAGACTCATGATGGCCCAGATTCGAAAATGCACCTTGGTCCTGTCATCCACGGTTCCACGCTCCAATCTCCCCACCCCAACCGTAGACTCACCGATAGATTAATAGTTTTCTTGGTTGTATTTGATTATTCTGGTTTATCGATTTAGTCTCACTATATCGCACTTGTGATGTGCATCACATGTTTCACGTTATTAGGAATTTTGTTTCAGTCCCCTCCTTGCAATGTTTTCAATCAATTTAATAAAGCAAGTGGTATAATGACATCTTAAAAAAATTATCCTCCGTAGAGGATTTTTCTTTTACATGAGATAGCATGACACCCTTCGGTGGATTAATGTAAACCTCCCGTAATAGTTTCATCATACTTCGATAACAATCTCAACTATGAAACAGTTGACCATATTAATATTTTTTATAACTAACTTATAATTGTTATTGATGTCATATGATGAATAGGGATGGTAATGGGACGGGTCCAAACCCGGACCCGCATTGAACCCGCCCCGTCGGGGCGGGTCTGGACCTGCTTCAATCGGGTTTAGAAGCGGGGCGGGGCGGGTTCTGGGATTGGCCGAACCCGCCTAGACCCGCCCCGCTATACATTTTTAATTTTTTTTAAAAAAAATATGATATTGATTATACATTTTACTTCTTTGATTGAACAATAAAGTGTCATTATTTAATTTTATATCAAAATTCATGTGTTCATGTTAAAGAAGTTGGACATTTTGAAGGAAATAAGAGCAAATTAATAAATATTTAGTAGTTTAAAGATAGTTTTACAATGTTTATTATAAATATTTACTAGAGAAAACATGAAATTTAATCATAAAACTCAACTTTTGTGTTTCAAAATTGATTTCTAGCTAATTTTTTAAAAAAAAAAAAAAAAACTGCAACTGGGGGCGGGGCGGGGCGGGTAAACCCGCCGGGTTCGCGGGTCTAGGCGGGGCCGGGCCGGGCCGGGCCGGGTTTTATGTGTAGCGGGGCGGGTCGTGGGATTTGTCAAAACCCGTCCCATACCCGACCCGTTGCCATTCCTAATGATGAATCAGTTCCTTCGGGTAAAATCTTATATAAGTGCCGAACAAGAAATACCACGAGCACATAACCCAGAACACGGGATACCCGAGGAGTTCAACACTTGATCGATTATTGGTCAAAGCTATAGCGGAAAATTCGGGCATAACTGACAATTAACGGGCGCGGACAAACGGGCGTTGATGGCGCACATAATTCTGGAGCCAATATGATCATGATCAGATGATATCATATCCCTGATTGAACATGCATTGACCACCATATTCAACACTATAAATACAAGCTTAGGATGTCATTGCAGGAGGTTGGACTTTTTGGGCAAGAAAAGACTATGACGAGAGCATAGTTTGTTGTGTGTTAGGTCTTTTTGTTAGAGTTCTTTATTTGAATTTCATTGTCCAAATATTGTGTCATACTCCTGTAACTTATCAATATCTACAATCAAAATTTTATATTAGACAAGGTCCGTGGTTTTTTCCTTCACTTCGAAGGGTTTTCCACGCAAAAAAATTGGGGTGCCTGTCATATATTCTTTATTGTACTTATTCTACCGAACATAAGAAATTTTTGGATCATATCATTGGCGTCGTCTGTGAGAAACAAGTTAAGACGGTGAAGCAAGAAAGGATTTTACAAAAGAATGGTAAGGAGCAAAGGTCTAGGACAAAGTTCGAGGGGGTATATCCCTAATCCTCATTCACATTCATATCCATCACATGAAGACAGAAATGAAGATATGGAATCGTCATATAATCATCCCCCTCAAACTGATCCTCGGATATTTTCCACCATGGGAATATCATTGGAACAGTTTACTGAAATCATGGCGAAAACTGTAGGGAAGGTGGGATCTATTCTCCCAGGAGAAGCACTCCATTCACGCTCGAGGTCCTTGATGATCCATTGCCATCGAATTTCCAAACCTTAAATGTTGGAAATTACAATGGGAACTATGTCCCTGAAGAGTTTTTGTCATGATTTGAGAATGCATCGATTCTCCATCAACTTCGGGTCTTTCTAAAAAGATTTAACCAAGCTTGTCTTGATGTCCCACACGCTACATCAGAGATACTTGCTAGTGCCTTTACTCAAGGACTTCAGGAGGGGGACCTTTTCTGGTCTTTGGCTAAAACACCCAGGTCCGATTATGATGAGCTGTTGGGAAGGGTTTCCAAGTACATTAACTTAAAAAAAGCCCAAGAAATGGAACAAAATAAAGATGTGAAACATGGAGGGGAGACGAGCAAAAACAATAAACATCCTGAAAGCCAAAGAGAAGCCTCGAACAGTATCTCCGATGAGGCCGCCAAGAGAGGTGGCTATAAATCAAAGGGGTCCGAAGAGGTGCGGAGGAGGATATAACCAAGGAGGGTATAACCAACACGTTGTGGGGTAGGCAAAGCCTAACGTTGAACCAGTTCTTAATAATTCAATTCCTCGGAATAACACAAATCCAGGAAGAGGAACGCTTCACCAGTGCCATGGGCAATCCCAGGAGAAATGCAGGAGGAGGTTGATGTACATGTTGTAAGTGAGCCTGCTCCCAATAACATACCTAATCGAGGAACTATACATATTATTTCTGGAGAGTTATCCGGGGGAGATTCTAACCGAACAAGGAAAAGTTGTGTTTGGAAATTACAGGTGATGCCAATCATACCGGAGCTACTTATCAAAGATTGATCAATAAAATCTTCAAAGATCAAATAGGGCGCGATGTGGAAGTGTATGTGGATGATGTCCTTATCTAAAGTAAAAGGGCATGGGGTCTAATTGAAGACATAGAGGAAGCCTTCGGCACTTTACGTAGATTTGGCATGAAGTTAAATCATACTAAGTGTACATTTGGAATACATAGTGGAAAGTTTCTCGGATACATGGTCACTGAAAGAGGTGTGGAAGCTAACCCTGAAAAGATTAGAGTGATCCAGGAGATGGACTTTCCTCGGACCTTGAATGAGGTACAAAGATTAGCATGAAGAATTGCTGCGTTGAGTCGATTCATTTCCCGACCAGCTGACAGGAGCTTGCCTTTCTTCAAAGCGTTAAGGCAAGGATTTGATTTGAATGGAATGAGCAGTGCCAAAAGGCCTTCGAGGATTTAAACAATTATCTAACTCAATTGTCATTGATGAACAAACCCGGGCACAGTGAGACCCTCCACGTTTATTTATCTGTAACCGACGAGGTTATCAGTTCGGTGTTAGTCAAAGAGATGTCGGGGCAATAGCTACCAGTATATTATGTAAGCCGAGCATTACAAGGAACTGAACAAAGATACCCCGAGATTGAAAAATTGGTTATGGCCCTCATAACCACTTCTAGAAGACTTTGGCCATACTTTCTATCACACCTTATCATGGTGATAACCAGCACACCGTTAGGAAAGCTATTATCCAAAGAAGATATCTTGGGATGAATGGTAAAATAGGCTACCGAAACTGAGCGAGTTTGATATTACTTATCAGCCTCGGACTGCCATCAAGGCTCAAGCTTTGTCAGATTTTCTCGTAGAAGTGACTCATATTCCGTAAGCGAAGGAATGTAATCTTTACATAGATGGGTCATATACCAAACTTGGAAGTGTTGCAGGTGTGGTCCTTATCAGTCCTGAAGGAGAATAAATAAAATTAGCCAATCAGTTCGGTTTTCATTCCTCAAATAATGAAGTTGAATTTGAGGCCTTCAGGTAGATTGGACGTTGGGGCTCATAAAATACTAATATTCATGGATTACATGCTCGTGCAGCAAGTGAATGGTGTGTATAAATTGAAAGAGTAAGAGCTGAAGATATATGTTGAAATTGCATGAGCATTGATGATTCAGTTTCAATAAGTCAAACTAACACAAATATCTAGGAAAGAAAACAATCGAGTTGATGAGTTGGCTAAGCTGACTAGTTCAATTCCTGAGTGGAAGAACATGAATGTGTTGGTGCAAGAACTCTTGATCTCCCATATATCTATCAATAGCATAATGAATCTCAATCCATGCATTGTGGGGGATTGGCGAGAACAAATTATTAAATTCTTGAAAACCAATGTCATGCCCTCTGATCTGAAAGAAGCAGCTCAGGTGAAGAGAATGGTATTTTCTCTTTATTAAGTGTCGGACCGTTCCGAGGAGATTGTACTGGGTTGTAATTTTATTACTAATTAGACTGCATAAAAGATTCCGCTACTATAAATGAATGATTGATAATTAACGCTTCCGTTATTCCCGAAAAGGTTTAAAAACCCTCGTACATAATATTCAGAGAGAATGTGGTACCGAATAAGGGATAAAGTAATATATGCCCGAGTCGGATCACACATTATGGCTTCCAAAAAATGATATGAATGTCATAGATAAAATAACATAGTCATGAGGAAATGAAATATACAATTTTTGGCTAATATTTACGTTCATGACCATTTTCTCGAACTAAGCTGATTTTGCTTGGCAACCTTGCTGGCCTACTTTGCTAGTCGGGTCAGCTTAGCTAGCCTACTTTGCTGGTCCCAACATGATACTCGTATCTTACTCATCTATTTCTGCTGGCACGGTTTATTGAATATAACTCTTGATTCTTTGATTTATGGACAAAGTGGTGAACATAAAAATCATAACTCTTTTCTCTTAACTTTTCATGAAATGAATAATCACTCGATTTCAAGGTCGTAGAGAGAGATATGCCTGAATAACAAAACTTATGCAATCTGGAACTTTTCTCCAAGCAATGCAGAACTAGTGACTTAAACATGATTTTTAACCATCTTAAAGATCTGATTTGGGCTCTGATTTGGAAGATGATACATAGATCATTGTCTTAGCTTTCTAGCGTATACAAAATCACTTTGTTTTGATAACCAAATTGGGGGATCTGCCAAAAATATCAAAAATATCAAAACTGATCTGACTTGGATGTTTGTTGTTTCTTTCCGACTCAACTGAAACTTGCAGACAATTTTTCTCCTAGATAAAATCCAAGTAAATCAAGTTGTCTGAAGAATATTATTGGCATTTAGAGTTGGCTGATTAAATGATTTAGAAACACGTCATTTGGACAACCAAACAATGAGATATATTCAACCAAACAATGAGATATACTCGAAAGAATCTAATGTGCCAGAAATTTAGTGAAGCTAAACTTATGTTTCAGCCTCTTAGCACCTCCAAATTGTCATCTACCAACACAAACTTGGTGAAATATGTTATCAATATAATAACATATTTCATATAAATCAAGATTGTTTATGTTTCAGAACCTAACAAATATTAATATATTTTATAAAATTAATGTTAAACAATTAGTTTAGCTACCCCGCATATTGTATCATTATTTTTCTTTTTATAACTGAAATTAAAAGAATAAATTTTAGTTCAAAGTTGTGACCGAAACCGTAAAAAGCTGGAACTGAAATCATTTAGAAACCGAACCAGAATCGTATCCAAACAATTCGATTCCGTTTATAACTGAAACTAAAAATTACCGAAACCTTCGTTTTAGAACCATGGTCAGGCCTAACTTTTATTTCCATTATTTATTATATTAAGCTACTAATTTATCAACTCAAAAGTTTGACAAACATTATTTCAGAAAATCAATACAAATATTATGCAGTTTTTTTCTAAAATCATCTTATCTTTCAAGTCTACTATTCAAAACACAATTATTAAACTTGCATATTTTGTTACTTTTAACAAATCAATTTTCATTTACTCGATAAATCACTTAGTCTACCTCTCTCTCTAGCTTAGAATTCATGTTAAGCTTTTTTACTAAAAAGATTTGATGATAGACAGACACTCGCTCCTCGCCCAATATCTAAACCACTTGTATAGAATACCTATGAACTAAAATTAGAATATTTAGTTAGAAACATCAACTATTTGCTGAAAACTCCTTGCGCAGTTTTCATGCACGTTTACTGCCAATTTAGTTGGGATGAGAGGACAGTGAAAAATTTAAATCTAGTGTCAACCTTTGAAAAACATTAAATCATTTCCTCCACGGAAGTCTTGGATATGCTCCTTTGCAGTAGGATGCAAGACATATTAGGCCTAATTAGAACTTTGATTCAAAAGAGTCAAGGCTATCCATTTATAAGCAATTGCAGCATATTACCTGCAAGTTTCAGACCAGTAAATATCCGAAGCATGAGAACTAGTGGGCTGCCCTCTGATAAGCACTTTGCCAATTACTGCTTAGCCTTGAAAATGATACGGATCCGAGATTCAGGTTCAGCAAGTCAATACCACAGACAGGCAACCATGATTGTGAATGAGGATGGCTTGAACGGAGAATTGAGTTCTTAGAATGGCAGCAAAGACACATCAAAAAGGAAAGAAACCATTACTGTTTTGCAGCATAATAAGATGAAAGTGTATCGAATTATTTGAATATGTTTAGGCGACGTGTATCCTATACCAAGCCTTCCATTTTTATTAAGTCATATCAGAATTGCCTACAGCATGAAACGAGAGAACAAGAAAATAGCTAATCCTTATTGCAACTGAATATCTTCTCCTTTTTCTTCAGCTTCTTTAATCTCTCGACTCTTTTCTGCATTTAATTATTGAAGTATTTAGTTATAAGTTGACAAAATCGAGGGAATCATACTAGGGATGTAAACGAAATCGAGCCGGTTCGCTAGCTTTTCGAGCCGGCTCGAAATACATTCGATTTGTATTCGAAATTATCGAATTCGAGCCGAACTCGAACATGTTCGAACTTTTTTTGAGCCGAACTCGAACCCAAATTATTTTGTTCGATAGTTCGCGAGCCGCTCGCGAGCTTTAATATTTTATTAATATATATAATTTATATTTAAATAAATATATTTCGAGCCTTTCAAGTATTTATTTTTGAGAAATAGTTCAAATAGCTCGCGAGGATATTCGAACTTTTCGAGCCGAACTCGAACTCGAGCTTTAATTCGAGCCGAACTCGAGCCAAAAAATTTAAACTATTCGAACTTCGAATTGTGTTCGAGCTCGAATATACTTATTTCGAGCCGAATTCAAGCCTTAAAATTTTCTTCATATTCGACTCGATTCGGTTCGTTTACACCCTAAAATCATACATACAAATACAAGCAAAATTAATCATGGTAAACAAAAGATGCGAGTAACTAACAGTGAATTCAATGCTTAACAATAAAACAAAACTAAAGAAACTACCAGTCAAGATTCTTAGAATTAAGGATACTTCTCCTTATGAGAGAAGTAGTCTCTGCTCTATAGACACAAAATAATGGACAATATTTTATTTGGTTCTTCCGTATGTGATATCATCTCGAAACATTTGAAGTCCTTCAAAAACATAGTCTCTGGCCACCACCCTAAACATCATTGAGTCTGTGCTTTAATACTCCTCAAAAATTTTAATATAAGGACCCGATTTAATTACGATTATTATCTATTTCTAAATTCTAATTGAATAATTTCAAAAATTACAGTGCCCATCAAAATTAATAATTTTAGGATCAATTTTAAGTACTTCATTAACTATTTCTAACCAAACCGATTTCAAAAATACAATTGTTTCTCATTATAAATTCAAAAAATCAGATTGAGAAGCATTGTCTACTTTATTTTCATAAAACGGTTAACTTCTGCAGCACAGACTCTCAGTTGAAATCAATTCAGCAATTTCATCCCAAACTAATGGTAACAATTTGAATCCAATAAAACATGTGCAGAAAAGCCTCGAGTTAAACTAGTTTTAGCCCTGGGGTTGCATCACAGATGTAGGTCTTTACGATGAAACCATGTAAATCTTGTGTTACATTTGCTGTTGGAGAGAATTATTGATAGATATAATTTTGTCTTATTGTTATCTTTATCTTTAGAGATAGGATTAGGATTATGATTGAGTTTAAACCTGAAGAGTCGTTATAGCCTAGGTTTTCTCTAATACTGGTTGTATAAATATACTCGACTATTTCGTTCAATTATATAAAAAATCAGAAATCCATCTTGGGATTTCTCCAATTCTCTGTTTGTAATATTTGCATTATCTTTTGATTATATTTCTACTATTTAAAGTCGAGAATAATGAATTTATATCATAGAACCTCTAAGAATATCCAACCTGACTTTTGTGCTCTTCTACCCCCATCGGCGCGATGGACGCGGATATTTCTGCCATCAAGCAACTAAAAAAAGCAAACAAACATGTAAAAAATCTTATGACGTTGGAGAAAAAACGAGTCAAGTAAGTAGAAAATGTCAAAACTTGAGTATACCTGACCATTCATTTCATTTAAGGCTTCTAGTGCTGCCTTCTCCATAGTGTATTTCACAAATCCATATCCTTTTGATTTCCCACTTACTCGATCACATATAACCTTAACTGCTAAAACGGGAAGTCATTTTCTTCCTTGATAATTTCACATATTGTGATTATTAATGTTAGGTCCTTGAGCCTACCTTCAATTACTTCACCACACTTCACAAACGCATCCTTCAAGATAGTTTCATTAGTATCATAAGAAAGTCCTACCATGTAAAATGGTTTCCTTTAGTTTAGCAGATATAATCATGGGAGAAAAAAACATAACGAATTTCATAAATGGCGAAAAAATAACAGATGCTCAAGCCGTTATTTAGGATGCCAATGCGAAGAATGGTGAATGGTAAAACATGTTCAGAATTGTGACGTCCTGGTGGGAATATTTCTGAAATGATTATCAATTCAAGACACATATATCAAATCCAATAACTGAAATGTATTAATAATTGACATTATGCTTGAAGTTAAATTATTGTTATTACTTTATTCTGATTCAATTTTTAAAATAGAACTTGTAAATAATTGATGCATTTAGTCAAGAATCGAGTGAATTTACATATGTTAGCTCCTTGTTTTCAGGAATGTGTTATGGAGAGAGTCGGGAAATTAATTTGTGTTTTATTTACAAGAGCTTTTCTAGGATAACAATAAAATAGGCTCATCATTTGTATTTCACATATCTATCTCTAAGAAACTGAAAAATATGCATTAAAGTCAAATTGTGTGCTTCTATGTTTCTCAAAATTTATCCATCTGCTCCTTTCAAAAAAAATAATGATAATACATAATCCATCTGCAGATTCTTTAATTTTCAATATGGTATTAGATCTTTAAGGGCTATTATGGTAAGAAAGAGAACACCTGAGGGGCATTTGACCTCTGGGATGTTGTGGAAACATGTAAAGATTCTCTACCATTAAGAGACGATCCTAGAATGAACAAATCCATCAACACAGGGAGCACAGTGCTATAAGGTACAAGATGTTGGCCACGATCCATTCATCAATCTTAGAGCCCATTTTCACAAGAATTATGAATTGTGAAAGTACAAAACAAGTTTGGATCAGTTGTGAAAGTTTCTAGGGTTTAAGAATTCCTCATTGAATTAAATAAAAGAAGGTACATGTACAAAGATTTATAGGGGAGATATTTTACCCAATAGGTAACTCAATCCCTATATATTTAGAATTATCTTATCTAGGGAAATCTCTAAAAATAAAAAGATATTCTAATCTATTTACAATCTTATCAGATCTTCTAGCATATTTTGACACTCCCCCTCAAGTTGATGCGTAGATATCTATCATGCCCAACTTGCTAATAAGAAATTCAAAGTTTGGTTTGAATAAACCCTTCGTGAGAATGTCTGCTACTTGTTGTGATGTTGGAATGAAAGGCATACAAATAGCTCCGTCCTCAAATTTCTCTTTTATAAAATGTCTGTCAATCTCAACATGTTTGGTTCTATCATGTTGGACTAGATTGTGCGCAATGTTAATGGCTGCCTTGTTATCACAATACAACTTTATAGGCACAGTTACTGGTCTTTTAAGCTCCTCCAAGATCCGTTTAAGCCATAACATTTCACATATCCCATGAGCCATGGATCTATACTCCGCTTCAGCACTGCTACGGGCTACAACATTCTGCTTCTTGCTCAGCCAAGTTACTAGATTTCCCCACACGAATGTACAATAGCCTGAAGTAGATCTCCGATCTGAAATAGACCCTGCCCAGTCTGCATCTGTGTAGGCCTCAATACTTCGATGTGGATTTTTTTTAAAGAATAAGCCTTTTCCCGGAGAGTTCTTTAAATATCTCAAAATGCGATAGACTGCTTCAAGATGTTCATCATGAGGAGAATGCATAAACTGACTCACTAGGCTTCCAGCGAATGCCATGTCTGGCCGTGTATGTGACAAGTAAATTAGCTTACCCACTAGCTTTTGATATCGGATTGTTTCTACCGGTTTTCCTTCCTTGTTTCCAAACTTATGATTCGGATCAATGGGTGTTTCAGCTGGGCGGCAACCACTCATTCCAGTTTCTTTTAGTAAGTCCACCACATATTTTTTCGGAGACACCACAATTCCTTTTTTTGATCGAGCTACCTCCATACCAAGAAAGTATTTTAGAGAACCTAGATCTTTGATTTCAATTCAGACGCAAGGCACTGTTTCAACCGCTCCATCTCTATCATGTCATCCCCAGTGAGAATAATGTCGTCAACATAGACTATAAGAACAATTACCTTTCCATCGATTGAGTGGTTTGTGAACATAGTATGATCTGCCCGTCCCTGAGCATATCCTTGTTTTTTTACAACCTGTGTGAATTTTTCAAACCAAGCTCTTGGTGACTGTTTTAATCCGTACAGGGATTTTTGTAATTTGCATACTCCTTAACCAAACTTCTTCTCAAATCTTGAAGGTGGCTCCATATAGATTTCTTCTTCCAAGTCACCACTGAGAAATGCGTTCTTCACATCTAGCTGTTGTAGAGGCCAGTCTAGATTAGCTGCAATTGTTAGGAATACCCTAACAGTATTTAGTTTTGCCACTGGTGCAAAGGTCTCAAGATAGTCAATCCCATATGTTTGAGTAAATCCCTTTGCTACTAGGCGAGCTTTGTATCTTTCTAAGGATCCATCAGCTCTGAACTTGGTAGTGAATACCCATTTGCAGCCAACTGTTTTTTTCTCCTTCGGTAACTCCACCACTTTCCATGTTCCATTTCTTTCAAGGTCTCGTATTTCATCAAGAATAGCTTCCTTCCATTCAGGAACCTCTAGAGCATCCTGCACATTCTTAGGAATCTCCACACTGGATAGTTGAGAGACAAATGCAGAAAAATATGGGGACAGATTTTTATGTTGGCAAAGTTAGACATTGGGTATTTGACACAATTCCTGACACCCTTACGTTGAGCAATTGGAAGATCAAGTTCAGACACAGGAAGGGTGGTGTCAAGAGAATTACCTGGATCATTGTTCGAATCTGGAATGATCTGAGGTGTGGGTTCTTGACAGTGTTGGGAGATGTCAGTCTCCTTTCCTTGTTTTTGGTTCCGTCTTGAGTATACAAGCAGCTTACTTGTTTGTTCAGCATTTTCATTTACGCAAATGTTATGAGATTGCTCTATAGTGCTAGTATCTAAATTATCATTAGTTAAATCAATTGGTTCCATATTGAGAAACAAGGGAGAATTTTTGTTATGAAAGTCAGTGGCGTCATTCCAGTTCTCCCCCTGACGAGGAGAAGTAAAAAAAGGTTGGGATTCGAAAAAAGTGACATCGAGCGTAACAAACAATTTTTTGGTTGTTGGATCAAAGCATTTATACCCTTTTTGATTCGTAGCATAGCCTACAAACACATATTTCCGAGCTCTAGGATCCAATTTCCCCCGAAGATGATCATGGATATGGGTAAAGGCAGAGCACCCAAAGACTTTTAGAGGTAAATCAGAAATTAATCTAGAGTGAGGAAAAAGTGTCCTTGAAAATAGAAAGCGGAGTTTTAAAGCCCAAAACCTTTGTAGGCATGCGATTAATGAGATACGTAGCAGTTAAAAGTGCTTCGCCCCAAAGATACTTCGGGGCATGAGAAGTAAAGAGTTGTGCCCTAGTGACTTCGAGAAGGTGTTTGTTTTTTCGTTCAGCTACCCCATTTTGTTGAGGTGTATCAGGACACGTGCTTTGATATATGATTCCCATTTTAGAGAAAAAAACCCCGAGTATCTCATTGAAGTATTCTCGACCATTGTCACTTCGGAAGACATTTATTTTTTCTTGAAATTGTGTCTCGACCATGGTATAAAATGTTTGAAAAACCTCTTTGACTGCGGATTTATCCTTGAGTAAGTAAACCCAACTGAGTCTGGTGTGATCATCAATAAAGCTAACAAACCACCTTTTCCCAAATGCGGTTGTGACTTTCGATGGACCCCAGACATCACTGTGAATTAATGAAAAAGGTTTTGAAGCTTGATATGGTCGAGGAGGAAAAAACGAGCGACGATGTTTTGCAAGTTCACAGAATTCAGTCTTAAAACACGATGGATTTTTATTGCGAAATAAATTAGGTAACAAATGTTTTAAATAATAAAAACTTAGATGTCCTAGCCTATAATGCCAAAGCAAAATATCATTCGAAACAGAAATAGAGTGCAAACAAGTATTCCGAGCTTGATGTCCCAAGGTAGTGCCATCGTCAAGGAAATAGAGCCCTCCACTTGCCCTAGCACTGCCAATCGTCCTCCCCGAGACCAATTCCTGAAACTCACACCGAGAGGAGTAAAAAACAGTACGACAATTAAGATGGGAAGTGAGTTTGCTAATGGACACAAGATTACAAGAAAGATTAGGGACATGGAGAACACCATAAAGAGTTAATGAATTATTGATCTTGACGTTGCCAATGCCAGCAACCACGGAATAAGACCCATCAGCAATCCTAATTTTCTTATTGCCCGCACATGGAGTATATGTGGAATAGGATTGGGAACAACCTGTCATATGGTCGGTAGCCCCGGAATCGATGATCCAGAGGCTGTTCGAACCTTGGCTCCTACTTGAAAAAAACGAAAAAAATGGTAGAATCGTTACCTGTTTGGGCAATCGAACAAGAAGAATTGGATGGAGTTACTTGAAATTGTGGAGATTGTAGAAGTTTGTGCAGTTGCAGTAGTTGTTCCGTCGTAAAAGGGAACGATTCTGGAGCATTTTGTGGCCCTGGAGAATGCTGTTGCCCATGTCCTGCTGAGGCAGCTTGGAGTGCCGAGTAGTGGGAGCAGATTTCTTTTTCCAATTGGGAGGTTTCCCGTGGATTTTCCAACAAGTGTCCACTGTATGCCAATGTCTTTTGCAAACATCACACCACGGCTTATCCTTCTGGGCAGTAGCCGAACCATGGTTGGACAAGAAGGCAGAGATTTCAGACATTAACGGAGTTGTGGATTTCAATTCAGTAGGTGGTTTTAACATCACATGGCGCCTAGATTCTTCACGACGGATGTCAGAAAAAGCCTCACGAAGTGTAGGCAGGGGTGATTTGCCGAGAATTCGAGACAGGACTTCATCAAACGTATGATTCAGTCCTGCCAAGAATAGATACACCCGATCATTTTCCTCTTTCTTCAGAAACCGTGCACTGTCAGTAGGAGAAGACCATTCATCACTGAAGCATTGGTTTAATTCTTGCCATAAAGAGATCATCTCATTGTAAAAAATAGTGACATCTCGGTCACCTTGCCTGGATGTCCACAGCCGTTGTTTAAGTTCAAAAATTTGGGAGATATTTTCAGAATCTGAGTACGTAGCCTTGACTGCCTCCCAAACGTCTTTTGCGGTGGGGAGAAATAGGTATGGCTTACTTATCAATGGTTCCATGGAATTGATTAACCATGCGATAACCAAGGAGTTTTCCGACCCCCACGTACTGAGTTTCGGATCCCCATCTTCAGGTTTTGCTGCGGCGCCAGTCAAGAAGCCAAGCCGCCCCTTGCCTTTGATTGCCAGACGCATGGACTGCGCCCATTCCAAGTAGTTCTTCCCAATCAATTTATGGAGGGTTAATTGGAGGGAAGTATGAGTGGAATCTGATCCTTGAGACATGGTGGTTCAATATGGTACACCAGAGTCGTGATCAGCGGCAGATTGAAGAGAAAAGGTTGGGTAAAAAAACGAAAAATTGTGCAGAAACTTTAAACGCACAGAGAGCCAATCGCGAAGATAGAGACTAGCTTATATGAGACGAAACGCGATAGGCAGCGCTGGGTAATCATCGTGGTGGGCAAGACGCACGAGAAAGGATTCAACTTGTCGGCTCTGATACCAAGAAAGTTTCTAGGGTTTAAGAATTCCTCATTGAATTAAATAAAAGAAGGTACATGTACAAAGATTTATAGGGGAGATATTTTACCCAATAGGTAACTCAATCCCTATATATTTAGAATTATCTTATCTAGGGAAATCTCTAAAAATAAAAAAATATTCTAATCTATTTACAATCTTATCAGATCTTCTAGCATATTTTGACAAGTTGAAAGAAGAATTCCAAGTCAGTGGTGAAACAAACAAATTCAAGTATTGAATTTGTGGGGAAAGATTGAGATTCTTAAAATGTACAGGATTAACGAGGACCGTGAGCCAACGCAGACTTCATGGAGAATACCTGGAAGATAGAAGGAAAATGAGTAAAGTCCTTGTGAGTGTTCCAGCTAGACTAGATGCAAGCGTCTCTTAATTACAAGACCCAAAGGACCTTCAACTCTCTTTTTGACAGAAGAGAGGGATGCTTTTCCTGCATAGCATAGAATAAGAATAAGTAAAGAATAGGTATTGATATCACCAGAATTTGCGGTGACTTGCTGATATCAATAGAGAGGGGGTTAACCTCTCTTTCTTCTCCAATACTCAATATAACGGCAGGGATGTCAGTAAATATCTTCTGCAATGACCTGAAAATACGAAGCAACAGTGACAAGGGTGCCGGAAGTTTTTCCGGCAAGTCCCTCCGACGCTCAAATCAGGCGAGAGAATATGAGGAAATATATGCGGTAGGTAAAGGCAATTATGAATTAGAGATCGCAATTGATACCCCAAACCTAGTATTTATAGGCGGAGACCCAAGAGTTATCATGCAACAAGGACTCCTTCCATGTTTATCCAAATCTTACCCAGATATGTTAAGATCTTGTGAATACAATCAAATCCCTGATATTGCTCCGCGAATCTAGGACTTACGTAGCTTAGGAGATTTAATTTCCTTCTTGAGCAAACGTATTAAGCCGGGAATGAGATGAGCTCGGACCATAAGCTCGGGTCCCGAAAGAGGTCGCCAGACCTTTTGGCGTAGGGCCAACAGATGAGGTGAAACACGTCGGCCAAACAGGTCGGCCATAACAAAGAGCACGGAAAAAGAGGCGAGGCCTTTTGATGAAGACCGAGCAACTGCAACTCGGATCAGGTCGGCTCATCAGGTGGTGCCTCCATATTTAGGGGGTATCAGGTATCTAAGGGTCGAGGCGAGGCAAACTGAAGGTCAGTCAAAGTGGTGTAAAGAAGCATGCTGGAGAAAATAAGGAAAAGGATAGAAATTGTTGTGATGCACGAAACGGGATAGAAAGGCAAATATCCACCTTGTGCACACTGCAGGAAGTAAAACATGCTGAGAAGTTTGTTGGTTAAGGCTAATACCATGAAAGCTTGCAATCAATTTGGCCAGATCGAAAATTTCTGTAAAAACAGGTGTACAACCTGTTCAGAGGCTCAACTATTTGTTATCACAAATCAGCTGCCGAACGAAATATGAGTGTGTGGCTTGTTCATAGTTGATGTTCAAGCCATTTGATAGCTGAAGAAAAAAACTTCAAGCATTTGGACAAAACTTATGCATCTAGAGTAAGAGTGGGCAATGGAACATGGGTAGCTATCAAAGGCGAAGGCACAGTAATGATCAACACTCACAATGGATACAAAGCGTTCCACCGAAGTTGGTGAGTTGATGGGAAAAAAGTATGAGCTACACTTCAGAAATAAGAAATGCAAAATAGACAATATATAGGGGGTATGAAAGGAACAAATCCAGCCATGACTCGGAGTAGGCAGTAAGAGGACCTAGACCGTTACAAGATATCTATGACAAATGCAATCTAGTAACGCTTGAATCATAGTCATGGAGGTTGGAGAAAGACCATTGAAGAGGAAATCAGAACAATAAAAAAGAATCACTAGGGAGTTGGTTGAAGCGCCTAAAGTTTAGAAAAGTAAACTCAACTCAGATGGTTCTGTGAACAAGCTCAAGGATAGATCAGCTGTAAAAGGATATATCCAACAATCAGGTGTTGATTATATTGAAATATTTTCCCCAGTAGCAAGGTTTGACACAATCAGACTTCTACTGGCACTTACAGCAAAAAAGGGATGGAAAATTTATCATCTTGAATGGCCTGGTATATATGCGGAACAACATGAAGGGTTCATAGTTCCAAGTGAAGCACAGAAATTTAGAAGCTCATCATCAACCCACTTTATGAGGTAAAACAGACCCTAAAAAAACTATAGCAGAATTGATGCACACTTGCTGCAGCAAGACTCAATCTGAAAAGTGAAAAGAAAGCAACATTATACACTTTGAAGTCTAAACATGAAATATTATTGATGGTGTCTGTCTCTAAGTCACATAAAGCCGATGCGCGGGTGGATGCGGATGTAATTGCGCATACGCAAGTGCGTCAAATTTCAAAAATTTGAGTGCGGATGTACCTTAATGCTCCTAATAAAAAATTATGTACATATATATATCCAACAATCAGGTGTTGATTATAGTGAAATACTTGCCCCAGTAGCAGGGCGTGACAATCTGGCTTCTACTGGCACTTAAAGCAAAAAATGGAAGGAAAATTTATCATCTTGATGTCAAACCTGCATTCTTGAATGGCCTGATATCAATGTGGAACAACATTAAGGGTTCATAGTTCCAAGTGAAGTTTAGAAACTTTACAAGATCATCAACCCACTTTATGAGGTAAAACAGACCCTAAAAGAGTATTGTCATGACCCAAAACTTTACCCGCTCATGCATACAACACATCATTGCATATATGAGATCATAGTTGAACAAAGAAACTACTTTTATAGCATTTAAATATAGAAAATTAGTAAACATAAGATAAGAATGTTCATTAATTTTAATATTATCGGAGCATAAATTTATTGATCATGCACGAATGATACCGGATCGGGTGGACTATAAACTGATAATGGTAAGAAATGATTCTTACACACTTTAAGGAGTTAATGGTAATTAAGCTAGGGTGCAATTAAAAAAAAAAAGCAGTAGATACACTTGAAATGAGTTGCATAATATAAAGGACACTCTGGACGTGCCATCTATTCACTTCCCACTTGCTTAGTACACTTCATCCTTTCCTTCATACATAAGCAAGAACAAATGTCCTAATTTCCTTTTCTCAGCCATTCCAACATCCAAAACACATAGAAACAGCCCTCAAAAATCGTTCTTAAATGGTTTGAATTAAAGGGAAGCCAAACAAACAAAAGGAAGTGAAAACACGCAACTTAGAGTTGAAATTGTGCAAGGTATGTTTCACCTTCAGAATTGAATTTGAGTTCCTAACATCTTGAAGTTTTTACAGTTCATGAATCTTATCATATTATCTAGAAAGATGTCCAGATGGTAATACTAAAGCTTTAGTGCATAGATGAAGGATTTTGATTTGCCAATACATACTAGAACTCTCAAGTGAAAAAAAAACTATCACTTTACCGTTATGTGGTGTTTTGAACCTCTAAATTCCAAGATATGTTGAGGGAAACACATAATATTTATCTAGAACATGTTGATATATGTGTCAGGACTGTTGGGATGAATTTTAAAAGATTAAGGGCTCAATCATGGCATGATAGAAGAACATGAACTAGGGTTATATGCTGGTACAGTCCATCAACAATTACTCACTGTTTTGCCATGTTTAGACCTATTTTCCATGAGAATTTCGAAATACTTAGAACATAGAAGTTGTACATAATTGAGTTAGCTATCCATGCCAACAAGAATCAACCAAAAAATCTTAAGTGTAAGAAAAAGTTATGGTGAATATACTACAGACTGCCAGAGTTAGAACTTTGAATAAACTAGTGGATATTGGAACTAATATTTATGTAGGATTCTCTAGTATGAACATATCATAAATGGCATGCATATACTGACATGGATACCTTGGTTGTGCATTTGAAATGTGTTTATAGGTCATAATCTCGATCAGTGCACAGATAAGGCGAGTTAAGAGAAATCATCGGGATAGGTGCAATAACATGTGAGTATAATCTTATAACTTGTTCTTTAAATTTATGTGGGTGGATGATTTGTGTTTCATGAATGAATGGCCTTAGTGAATCATGTGTTTTGATGATTGGATGCCTTATATATGTGAAAGGTGAATTATTGATTTTAAGTGATTTTACAGACATGAGCTATTACTCTATTGGTGATGTTGTGATGAATTGCATGATTATGGCATATGCATTCATAAGAGATTAATGGATTTTGTTATGGACACTGATGACATTGAACCATTTGTTACAGAATTACAGAATACGGATCCCGAGTTCATTGAACTCATGGGATATATAGTACAGAGTGTCATGGCCATATTCGTGATCACGATTCGTTCTTGGTATTAGTTGGTCCATAACAGTAAAAGAAAATGACTAGACACGTACATTTATATATTATGTGACTGATATAAACTGTATGTATGAGTTTGTTATCAATCATGTGCTTACGTGAAGTTAATTAACATGTTATTTGAATATGCTCAATGAGAATGGAACTCACCAAATGCAAATTATTTTTCAGTTGATGTAGATAGAAGTTGACTCTGCAAGGTGTTTTCTACATATTTTGAAGTATGGATCCAAGATCGGCCGGCTGACTCTAGTCCTTCTCTCTCCCTCAGCTCATCATTTGCATATACTGTATAGGGTTTTGGTTGGGTTGTGGTGTGGTGTACAACCTTGGTTATTTTTGTGGCATATATATGTCTATATGGCTTGTAAATTGTAGTATTGTGAATGTCTTAATTAGATGATATGAAATGTGCAATCTCCGCTGGCCATTAAATGTTATGCTATAGATATGGGAACATGTCTATGTGTTATGTGTGAGGGTGTTACAATTGATTTGGTAGCAGAGCGAATGTTAGAGGTTCTGTAGACTGTCAACATGTGCATTGTCTTATCTGGTATATGGCTGGCATAAGTCATCATTATGTCATATAGGTATAATGATGAGCAAAGTGTTCATGGAGGGGGAAGGACACAGCCGTAGCCAGAGTCATATTCATGACAACCACTTCCACCCTCATGCACACGGGAATACCTGGTGAGGCATACCGACAGTTTCCACATGTTCATTCCCCTGAAATACCGTGAACGACGATATGAATAAATTGAGAAAAATGGGGAGCTGTTGATTGTCTGGGTACGACTGACCTAGCTGAAGCAAAAACATGGTTGAAGCGAACAGAAAGGATTCTGAATTTGCTGAAATGTACACCAGAAGAAAAATTTGATTATACAGTATCACTACTACTTCAGGGAAATGCTTATGACTGGTGGAGACTATCCCGCATAGTACTGTTCAGCCACCTGTCTTGACATGGGGATGATTTTCTGTTGAAATTTAATGATATATACTTATCTGAGGAATATAAAGATCATAAAGAAAAAGAATTTCTTGAAACTTAAACAGTGAAATCGCTCAGTTGCTGAGTATGAGGTACTGTTAATCAACTTTCTCACTATGCTCCACACATAAAGAAAAAACGTATAGTAGATTTGAGATAAGACTTCGATTTTCTATTCGGGATAGCCTCACACCTACAGATATGGAGTCCTATGCAAGCTGAAAGCCGCAGTAATACATGCTGAGAAATTGGATTTGAATCAAAATCCTCTTTCAATATAAAAAGAGAAAAAGTGATGAAATTGAAGGATTTAGAAAAAGAAAAGGGTTTCCTGCAACTACACAAAAAGGTTTCCCCAGTGGTTTGTAAAGGCGTCAGTTCTAGTGGTGCACCATCTGATAGTAAGAGTTTTGGTTCTACACCGTCGGCTGTGTGACTTGTGTACACTGTAGTAGAACTCATTATGGAGAGTGCAGACTGCTTACAGGAAAATGTTTTAAATGTGGAGAACCTAGTCATATAGCAAGGATTGGTTCAAAGCCACGTTGAAGAGCCTACAGTTGAGCAAACCAGGTCTAGTGATTTTACTTTTAGCAGAGGAAGAGGTCAGGAAAGTTTGGTATGGATAGAGGTGCTGGAACCGAGGAAAGTAGATGAACAGACAGCAGACTCCGGGCCGAGTTTTTGCAATGACACA
>CAJQUN010000070.1:533574-652884 GCA_907163345.1 Haberlea rhodopensis
TTCTTTCAATTCGGCTGGCGCCATAACGGTATGGTGCCTTTGAAATGGTTGCAGCCCCTGGTACCAAATTGATTTCAAACTCCAATTCACGGTTTGGGACAGAACCTGGCAGCTCTTCAGGGAAGACATCGGAAATTCTTGTACTATCGCTATGTCCTCTACCCTGAGTTCGTCTTCTTCTTTTACCTCGCTTATTGTTGCTAGGTATACTTCTTCACCGTTCTTCACGGCTTTCCAAGCTTGTGCTGCCGATAGTAGGAATTTTCGTTCCTTGCTTTTACCGTGATACACGATCTCTCCATCGTCTGGGGTTCGTAGTTTTACATTCTTGTTACGACAGTCGACTACCCCATGGTGTTTGGATAACCAATCCATTCGAGTATAATATCGAAATCTACCATGTTGAGTTGAATTAACTCAGCACTAAACACCGTTTCGTTAATACTGAGATTACAATCTCGGTGTATACTGTGTGCTAATAAGGTTTTATTGGCAGGTGTTGCTACATTGTATGGCTTACTAAGCAATTCCGGTTTAAGAGCTAGTTTCTTAGCAAACCTCTTAGATATAAACGAATGCGTGGCACCACAGTCAAACAATGCATAAGCAGATAATTCGTTTAGTAAAATGGTACCTGCCACGACATCATTTGCGTCCTCTGCCTCCTCATTTGATATGGCAAAGACACGAGCATTTGGTTTGTTCTCCCTGGGTTTGATCGGAGGACCGCCATTTCTTGCAGTTGTCCCTTCACATCAGGCTCAGGGCATTCAGCTATCCTGTGTCCTAACTTTCCACATCGAAAACATGCTCCCTTTCCTTTAAGGCATTCTCCGGGATGGTGATAACCACAGTTTGAACATTTTGGAAACCTCTGTTGGTTGGGCTGAGTATTGGTCCTTTTCGCTGATTGTTGGACTGATTAGGTCGCTTGGAATTGTGACCAATAGTAGCATGCTGATTAGGGGAAGGTCGCTTGCGCTTGAATTCCTCTTCGCGACGCTTTATATCAGCTTCAGCCCTGATGGCTGCTCCCATTAGATCTCCAAAATTTGCGGTTTCAAAAATCGCAAGGGCGGATTAGATACGACTGTTCAGTCCAATCCTAAAGCGATGGAGCTTCAAGGTCTCATCTGTCATGATACTAGGTGCATACGTTCCCAGTGCGTTGAACTTTGCGGTATAATCTACCACTGACATGTCAGGAGTTTGAGTCAAGTTCTCAAATTCTCTCAGCTTCTGGTTTTGTACAGCTGTTGGGAAGTACTGCTTCAGAAATGTACTTCGGAACCTTTGCCATGTGATAGGTCCTGCTTCTAACATCAGTGGTGACACATTCTCCCACCATATACCTGCCTGATCAACAAGAAAAGATGTTGTGACTTCCACCTTGATGTGCTCCGGCACTTCCAATAGCCTGTGGTGATTTTCCACCTGCTTAAGCCAATTTTGGGCCATCTCTGGGTCTGAGTTGCCGTCAAAGGTTGGAACTCTGTTCTTCCGCAGTAATTCATAATGATACTTCACTCCTTGCGGATGTGGTGCTGGCTGCTGCTGTTGCTGATTAATAGCGGGGTTAGCCAGACCTTGTAGTGTCGTGGCCACAATGGTGGCTATAGCTGTCAAATCTTCACGACTTAGACCCATCCTTGGGGGTTCTGGAGGATCTTGGTTTCCATTCGATCTTCCCTCATTAGTGTTAGGAGGGGCAGCGTAGTTAGGGTTACGGTTGCTACGCACAGGACGACCGGCCATCTCCTACAATACACAAAGATCTAAGGTCCATGCGCAGAAGAAAGGTTGATAACAGAATATAACGAAGACATGATAAAAGGAAATTGATAATTTTATTAATAACTTGAAATTGTTTGATTCAAAACAACAAGGAAACTACTGAATCTCAAAATAACTCTCAAATAAAAACTCTTAAAACAAAGCTTCCTAGAAGACTACGGATCTATTATATCTCCATTTCCTAAATCCTCTTCCACATCTTCTTCCATTGGTTCCTCTTCAGGGTCCTCCTCTGGTTCTTCATCTGACTCTACAACATTCAGAAGATCTCGCATGTGACCATTAGCTTCCCGTAGGTCACTATTGACGTTCTGGAGGTGAGTGATGATATTCCAGTATCCATTGCTTCTTATTGCCAAGCGATGGTTCGAAGCTTGAAGTGAGAGAACTCGCTCTGCCATTTGCTCTAGCTGTTGCCTTTGCACTACGCACTTCTCGGCAGCAGTCCTATGGAGTTCATCCAATCGAGCAACATCTTTCTTAGCTTCCTTACTCTGCTCATCGGCTTGATGGTGGTAGTAGCCGAGTCTATGAACATCGCCACGCAGGTGGTCTGCTACTTCCAGTAGTTCAGAATTAGCTTCATTGAGCTTTTCGACTTCTTGCTCCAAGCTAAGGATTCTTGACGGTCAGGGCTCGGGTCGACAATCACCTAAACTCAATTACGGAACTAGTTTAGTCAAATGAAATACTTGACAAAATCATTTTAAAAACAAGAATTAATAGCATGAAGCAAAAATTTCGAATTTTGGCATTCTGGGAAAAAAATTTTTTTTTTTTTTTTTTTTTAAATCAAAAAATTAGGGTTCATAACCCGAAATTAGGGTTCCAAAATTCGTCCGAAATCGACGTCAAAATTTGAAATTTGCAGAGGGCTAAGGATCGACATAGAATAAGGATTGCAATTTCAAATTTAATTCGAACAAACATGTTCTGGAACTTAAGAAATCGAGGAAAAAGATTTCGTAGCTAAATAGGGTTCTTGGACTCGAAATAGATCTAAATTCTGGAAATCCTCCCGAGGTGGAATTATGAAATTGTATAGAGGGCTTGTGATCGATTGTGTTCAGACGATCAGAATACAATTTTTAATTTTCAAAAAGATCCAGATATGATCATAAAATCGGGAAACGAACATAATTTGGGGGTTAGGGTTCTTAGATTAAAATGCGAAATTGATCGGGCAAATGAAGTCCGATCGATCTGAAATTTGGATAGTGAGATCGACTTGAAGAGACGATTCCAATGATATACTGGTCGAGGTTTATCGCGGCGGCAATCGGCGGCGACGGCGAGGAGCCTAGGGTTTCGACTTTCTAAATGCGATTTCCGAGAGAAATTTTTTTTAAAATTTTCGAAATACTTAAAAAAAAAAATCAGAACTAAATTTTTTAAAATTTTAAACAAATTTCGTATTCACGTGATCAATCAGATTGAACTTCCGATTATCGTAATTATCGTGAATCGATCTTTTCCCAGCGGGATTATGGAACCTGGCTAGCTCTGATACCACTAAAATGTCACGCCCCGAGACCGGGGTCAATAAGCCTCTTAATAACCAAAAGCCAGTCTATTTTCCATAAACGAAATAACAATTGTCTTTACAACTGAATAAACGCGGAATTAAAAACTTAACAACTTAAATATTAAAATCGTACTTAAATTAAAGTTTGGATCTAAAACTTAAGATAACGCAGCGGACAAATCACCAACCCCAGAATTGGTGTTCTTCTTCAGCTTCAACTTCTTCCTCAGCTTTATCTGGGGATGTAGAGTAAGGGGTGAGTGTTTGGATAAACACTCAGCAAGCGGGGGCCAATCGATATGACAGTAATATATTTTCTTTCATAATTTTCCAAAAACATAAATCTTAGTCAAACATGTATTGATATGAATGCATCTTATCATAATTGCTCCGTCGAGCCATAAACATAGCATATCAATCGTTCATAATTTTCATATACTTAAGCACAGTAAATCATCTAATTTCCTCTTGGTACTGATATCAGTCTCTAGAATTATCCCTCCTAGAGAAGAGGTCATGCATCGGCTTACCCACGAATAAAGGGTCTGGACATTCCAGAAACAACGGTTAACCACCGTATAAGGTCATGTAAACGGTTATATCCCACCGAATCAGGGTCATAAAGGAATCCACTTCCAATTGGATTTCAAAGTTTAAAGTGCTTAAAAATTACTACTTGCATAATTTCAAAATAAATTCATATCGATTGAGATTTAAAAGCATACATACATTTTTAGAAAACGAAACGAATAATTTAGCAAAAAACCCACTTACAGCGATTATAGATGATTGAACGGTTTCGGTTGCAAAAGCACGATGAATCCTTAACCTTAAAGCTAACAAGTAATGCTCACCTTATTTTATTTTTTTTTTAAAAGTGGTCGAAAGCTACTGCTATCAATTGCCGAAAGTCTTCGAAAGGTAAGGATGAATTTTTGCTCAAGAATATAATTGTGACACACGAAGCAGTACTGATCTCTTTTCCCTCTTTTCTTTCTTTTCTTTAATCCTTTATAGTTGACTAAAGTATTATAAAGCCAAGCTTTGAAAATAAAGGGTTTGATATTCTTAAAACTTATGGTATAAATCGAAAATAAGGATGCAAGTTCTTGAATTTATGGTATAAAATATGAGTAGATTTTTGGTGAGCATATGGTATAAAATTGTTGCATAATTTGATGTTAATAATTTCGAAATAATGGTGCCATATTTTCGAAAAAGAAAGGTTGAGATTCTTGATTTTTATGGTATAAAAATCTTTCCCAAAACTCTTGATTAAATAATGAAACTATCAATTTTTAGATGCTAGTAAAATAGGATGGAAATCTTTGAATTAATGATATAATACTTGCATGGATTGATGGTAATTATAGAACCTAGGAATATATAATTCTACAAGGAAAGGTAATAATAGACTCTAATTCATGCTAACTCATTAATAAATTAAACTTTTAACTTGAGCCCAAAATATTAATTTAATTAATACCTCAATATCCGGGTCTTTACAATAATTTTATAAAAAAGGCATGATGTGAAATAACTATTGAAAACAGTAAGATACCAGTGTTGTACTTGTAGATCCATAATGCAGTTGGTGTGAACTAACCTGCCCAACGATGCTAGTCATATAGCTTAACAGCATAAGAACATCAAACACAGATTCAAACACTACTTTGGCAATTTTGGAAGTGGCCTGCAATGTAGCAGAAACTACTTATCCTGAAGGACTGATTCAGAATCTACATTGAATACCACTTTGTAAGGCACTAAAAACTTTAAGTATCTCTCAGCAACATCCAAAATCTTGTCCCAAGAGTTGGGTTTGTAGCATAAAGCATGGAGAGACAGAAACATTTCCGTGGAATATTTTCTCAAATTTCTGTGGAAAATTTTCTCAGCAACAACTCTTTCTCAGAAACAGCATCAGCTCTTAGTTCTGATATCTGTATAGCTGCAATTGAAGAACTATATCCAGTTTCTAGAATCTTCAGAAAGTGAGGAACATCCTCAGATGATACATTAGGCGTGCGTAGAAGTGACTCATAGAATATGGTTGATGAAGCATTGTCCAACTATTAGCTCACATTATGCACACAAAATTGAGTACATAAAATATGAAATAGAATGACGAGTACATAAAATGTGTATAAATTATAACTGTAACATTATTTATTTGTTTATTACTCATTACATTGTTATATAGGGAGACCACAAATCCTTAAATTTTTGGGATCCCAATTATGATAATGAACAAACTGGTATCATTTGGCTTATGACAAATAAATATATTTCCAGAACCAAAGAATGAATAATCTATTGATTGAATTGTGGTAGGAAAATAAAAATACAAAAGGACAACAAGAATGACAAAAATAAAATAAAAAGAGAAGCAAAATTGGAAATAAGTAAAATTAGTCCTAAGCTCTCTCGTCCTCTCATGACCGAAGTATTTTCAGATCAATGCAAATTGTTATGAACACGAGATCATCTTATATCATCACCACTTAGTTACACATGTTTGTAATAGAAAGGAGCAAATAACAACATGAAACTACTGGAGTTTAAAGTCATCTTATTTCAACTTCGGAGTGTCTTAAATGGTTTTTTTTTCTTACACAATCCAAGCTTCACGTGAGCGTTGATGGGAAAATTTCTCCTTTTGTGGTGTTGCGACAGTTTCAATGTCTTCTTCAAGCCTCGCTGTTTTTTTAGCTAACTTGCCATGGGCTCCTTTAGCCTTGTTTGACTTCTTTGAGTGCCAAATGTGCCCCAAGAAAGCTTTCACAAGGCCATGGAAATGACCCTTCTGATATTTGTCATGTATTACAGATTTCTTCATATTTACAACAGCTCTTTCTCCATAAGCTTCATCTCCTTGTTTAGAATGTAAATTTTCCCTCCAAGCTTCTTAAGATGTGTGCTGTCGTTCATTTTTTTCCAACTGCTACCATGGTGGTGGTGGTGGGTGGTGGTGATGATGATGGAGATGACGGGAAACAACTGACAATCCGTCTTTCAATCTCTTCCAAATTTTACTTCGATTCTGATGATTTATACCACTAACTGATTTGCTGACCGTTCTAGAAACCTTCTTCCTTGATGTGGACTTTATCGAAGAGTATGAATATCCCGAAAGACGGTTCACTGGGTGATTGTATGGTGAATATCCCCCAATTTTGCCCTCTTGATGCTAGAAGTTTACTTCAGGAGCTCCACTACCAGTTGTGGACGAGTATAGATCCTCCTCACCCTTGCTATCATAATCTCTCTTAATTCCATGTGAAAGAGGAGAAACTAAGTTTTCACTGCTTGTACTTGAAGTAACATGGTGGCTTCCGGTGATGCTAGAAGTTACTTTCAGGAGCTCCACTACCAGTTGTGGACGAGTATAGATCCTCCTCACCCTTGCTATCATAATCTCTCTTATTTCCATGTGAAAGAGGAGAAACTAAGTTTTCACTGCTTGTACTTGAAGTAACATGGTGGCTTCCGGTCTGATCTTCACCAACACCGCCATACCTGCTTGCTTGCTGATTTCTCATGTTTGATGAGTACAAACTAGAAGTTGTATCTTCCAATTCTTGCTGATTTAGAGACGTCCTTGATGCATTCATATAATTTCTGCTTGTTGCAAACTCCATTCTTGTGTTGTCGAACTGATTGATGTGAACATTTCTTTAATGTTGCGGTAGTGTTAGGTGGATGCTTTTTGCCACATGTTCCCCATTTCAAAGCTCCTATATGTCTTCTCTTGTCAGTTTTAGACTCATTGTCTTATAACTCAACATCAATCCAATTTCTTGCTCAATGTTCTGAGGAACGTGATCAGAGTGAATATTTTCCTCGTGATTTGGATATGTTAACATGTTGGAATATTTAGCAGGAGCATCATTAGCTACAAGTGGTTTTATGGTGCTTCGCTGACAAACTCTACAACATTTATTTCTAAATCCATCACTAGTTGCATCAGCACTAGGTGTTGATTGCTCAATGGAATCTACTTGACTCCTTTGTCGAGTTAATTTTTGGTCATCGCATAATTTGAAATGTAAACCATTCACCTTTGTTTCTTTGTCACGACCCATGTCATTTCTATAACTCTGATCTACTTCTCTATTCATTTGGAGTCGAGAAAAATGCTCATTAATGGTGTTATCTGTTTGCTGCATATGAGAGACACATCGTCTCCCTAATACTCCCACTTGACCAGCAAGTACCTATCTACATCGAATCAAACTCGCAGTCAGAGGACAACAGTAACTGATACCAATTAACTATGGATCCTGAATTTCAAGCAAGACTGCCTTAAAATCGAGCAAAATAAAAGCACAAGAAAGCATGTACAGAGTGAAAGAAGTATAGGAAATTACGTCGGAATACACTTTGAGGGACCTCTGAGTTGCTGAATCCAACAAATGCTTTAAAATAACGCGCGCTTGGTTATCCAACTGTTCAAAATACAAAAATAATATGGAAGGAACTTGTAAACATTGTGTCATCTTAAATATAAAAGTCCTGGCAATTGTAATCTCTATAATATGTCGAAACAAGCCTGGATTCTGAGATACTAAAATGTTGAGATCAAAATTCTAGCCACATGAACTTAAGTACTCATCTAAGGTTACGTGACATCAATGGAAAAGTCGTGATACTTGTTCTAGTACTCCCAATATATTTGAAGAAAAACCAACCAAGGCTTATAATTTTCTGAAATAAATCTGAAGGATGCATTCAGTTTAAGAAATATATTACTAGCAGTTGTCGCGGTTTGATAAAAAAAATCGTTTTACGCGAAAAAAATAAAATTTCTACATAAACTTTTATAGACAAGAATAAGAGCCCGTCACTTCAGGAGATAGAGGCTGGATTGTAGGCAAAGAAAAAATGAAAAGATAGAAATAAAAGGAAAAAATGCATGAAAGCATACCATATTAGAGGCTGGATTTGTCATACCATCTCCATCCTTTTTAAGAAGACCATACAATCTTTGTAGAGCTAGAAGTTCTGATTTTATATCCCATAGTATCATGGCCTAATAAACAACGAAGTTATCAAAAATGTAATAGCATTTATCAAACAAAACTAAGGAAAAATATTTTATCTTTAAGATTTCCAATCCCAGTAGGAAAAAAACACAAGAAAACAAACATCATGCAAGTGTTAGCTCTGAAGCAGTTTGAAGATTATCCGGCGCCATAATTTTAGAGGACGTCAATTCCAAATATTCAATAAGCCTTATTTATTAGTGAATATCGAAAATATTACTAGCACCAATGGCATTCGCAATGATCCCATAACTAGCCTATACGACATAATCAACATTATGTGAAATGCAAATACAATTCAAAATTCTACCTTGCTGCTATATTTCTCATCTGCAGCTTGTGCATTTTCCAATAGTTGTGCTCCAAAACTACTGAAAATTCGAAGCAAAAGAAAGCGATCAATTTCTCCATTCTTATATAACTTGTATAGAGCCAATAAAAAAATCATTTAGTCTGTGTATATGTGTGAAGAATGAAAGGACTTTGTCATATGTGCCCTCCTTTGTTTACAAAATAAATGAATAATTTTCCATCACCAACCGTTACTAATACTTTCAAATCATGGAACACAGAGAAGAGCGTCATCGAGAAAAATCAATAATAATAACATAACTTACTCGCAATTTTTCCCCATCGAGTGGCTGGCCCCAAATTTTGTGTTCAAATCCGAAAGACTCCATTGATAAGTGGCTAGGAACAACTTTATAACAAATATTTTTTGCAAACAACAATTAATGAAAAGATTAATTGTTTATTGGCTGAAAACAGAAATCCCAATAATAAACACCTCGGAAATAATAGCATCATATCTCTGTTTTTTTCTAATCATTACACCACGAAGTATAAATATTGAACCACGGGTTAAACAAAGAAGGAATAAGAATATAATTGCAAGACAAAATTTTACCATACACTCTGGTTTTGCATATGACATGGAAAAAGATAACTGTAAATGCTCCTCCATCAAAGTAACACAAACTAATGGATCAAATAAAGCATATGATATAATGCTTGTGTTAATTTGCCACAGACTATTTTAAACGATAAGAGTAACACAATTCGTATGACAGATTAGTTTCTGTTACTTTGGCCATCGACTCTATTTTATTAGTCGATGGCTCAAGGCCAAGTCAAGCATGCCAGAGCCATAGATGATGTAAAAGGATTCAATGCAGAAATTATGTAGCAGGTGTGTGACTGCGTGAGTGTATGTAATTAGAATTTTAACTGAGACAATCACAAACAGATCAATGTATATTGACTTTCCGAAAAATTAATCTAAGGATCGTCAATAAAAACCCAACTTGAATCACATGTTTCTCCATAACAAAAAAAAAAACTTCCTATCAAAAGATCATGGACCACATTGACTGCAACCCAAATTAAGAAACTGCATAACAAAAGCCATGAAACTTACTTGAATCAGGAAAAAACGTCCGTCCTCAAATATTGGCACTCTGTTCCGTCTTGAAGTTTTCGGCTACTGGAGCAAGGGTGGTTTTTGGGGGAGTTTGGCTTTTGGCGTAAATAACACGCCTCTTTGCCAACTGCACATTTTCTTTATAGTTTTGTAAACTCTCTTAATAATAACTAGAAGTGATAAAATAATTATTATCAAATAAAGATATGGCAGAAAATTTATAATTAAATTGATTGAAATTATTTAAAGCTCCAAATTATTAAAATAAATACATGATTGAAAATTTAAGCTTTATTTATTATATTTATTTCTAACATCAATAATACATTTTATACTATAACTAATAATTGCATATAAAACAATTTTATTGTGAATAAATTCACTAAGAAATAAAGTCAAATATGTTGCACCTAAATGATAATCAAAGTTAATATACAAAAATATAATATAAGGAATTAAAAATAAAATAAATTCAACCATCAAATTTGTTTTTCCTAACATAACATTACTAAAAAAAATCTTTCATTTGTTTTTCTAATCATTATCCCGGTTGTTTACATCTTGTTGATCTCCTTTGGTCGATACAGTTAACATCGAATTGTCCAAAATTTGTTGTTGCATGGTATATTGTAAAAGACTTTAATATAATTTTTCAAATATAACACAGCATGCAACTATATTTCTTGATTACAATATTGCAACTCAAAATGCCAGAACAAATTGAAGATATAAACCAATCAACTTAGCTATAATTGCCAAGGCCGCATGTCTTGTAGATACAAGATGATTAATATTAAAAATATATATATTTTTTGAATATATCACAACTAAAGATATCATTTATTTTGAGAAAATATTTAGAAATATATAAAAATTATAATTAAAAGTATACAAGTCAAACCACAGAAAATTATTTGTAATTTTATTCCTTTTAAAGTTGAAGAAATAAGATTATACCTTAAAACCCTAAATTTTGAAAGCAATGAAATATAACTCACAGTCTCACATGAATCAACTAAGATTAATCTTGAAATAGATATAAATATCAGGTTTTTTAATTAAATAATCAAAAAAAAAATTTAACAAAATAACTTCGATGCATTAGATTTATTAAAATGATCGAAGTCGTCAGTTGAGGTGACGACTTCATTTGAAATCACCACCTTAGCTGGTGACTTTGAAAAAAAAATAAAAATTAAGATGGCGCCTTCTTGAAGTTTTTTTTTTTAAGGAGAGACGTCGTCCCCTTAAAGTTTTTTTTTTTTTTTAAGATATCAGCTAGTTTGATTGGCGACTTCTTCAATGTAATGTTCTTGTGCAATTTCTTCTTACATGGCATTTGGTCTCCTCAAGTGGTTTCGAAAATTATGAAACAAAAAAATTATATTCATTTTGTTTTTTTTTTTGGCATTTTATTTTAAATATGTGATTGTGAAAATGTATAATCTATGATGTATGGATACTCCTAAAATTACTTGATACAGTGTCGGACACTTCTTGGACACTCGGATACTCATCGAACATGTGTCGGACATACCACGTGACGTGTGTTTAATTTTATTAAAAAAAATAAAATCGAAACACATGTCAGACACTCCCCTCAAAATCGAACACACATGTCAGACACGGTCGATTGGCATGTCCGACATAAAAATAATACTTTTAGCTATTAATTGTATAATTTAAAAGCTTTGACTAAAAAGTAGGGTATAATACTTCTTTTAAGAACATTATAAAATTGATTTTTTCAAAATTTAAAGATTGCTTACAAACTTTAAAATTTTTAAAACATATAATGATGTGAAACTATATAATACAGTATTATTTATTAAATTTATTATTTATAATAGTATTTATTAAAATTTATTAACTATTTAAAATTCATTATTTATAATATTATTTATTAAAATTTATTATTTTTGATTAAAATTCATTATTATTAATATTAATAATAAAAGTTTTTTTCGTCAAATAATCACAAGTTATTTGTCCCACCATTTTTATGTGATTATGAAAAATAGAAAACAGTGTTTTATACAATAATTCATGGAGCCAATATTATTAATAATACATTGTAAGTAAACAAGTTAGTTATTCAGGATAACTAATTAATACTGAGATTATTTATGCAAGTACGTAATAAAATTATTCTAATGCGATATGTGCGAATTTATTGTAAATTTTTTCTTTTAGTCGATTGAAAATATTCGTTCGATTTTCCCCGGGTTTTAGTCCATTTTGGAGAATTTATTTTTTTAAAGTATTAAAAGCTTTAATATATATTTAATTTGTTTTCTAAAAACTGCTCCTAAAAACTAGGAGAGGAAATGTCAAGTGAAAGAAATTATATTAAAGAAGTCAGCCAGCAAATCAAATTGGCTGACTTCTTAAAAAAAACTAGCATTAAAAATAATAAAAACTTTAAGGAGATCCTTAAAAAATAAAAACTTGAAGGAGGCGCCATTCTTGGGTTTTTTAACTAAATAATCGATTTTAAAAAATAATTTAACAATTTAACCGAATTTTTTTTTTTATTATCAAACTAACCTAAGTCGCCATGTGAGATGGCGACTTCAATTGAAGTCGCCATCTCACATGGCGACTTTAACAAAAAAATTTTTTTTTATGATATCGTCATCTGAGTTGGCGACATCAATATAATTTATTGATGTCGCCATCTCAGTTGGCGACATCTATTTAATTTATATGGATGTCGCCATCTGAGATGGCGACACCATTAAATTATATTGATGTCGCCAACTCAGTTGGCGACATCAATAATATTTATTGGTGTCGCCATCTCAGATGGCGACACCAATGAATTTTAACCTAAAAAACAAACACGCCGCCGCACCATTCTCATTTTCTCTCTTCTTCGTTTCTTCTTCGTCTTCTTCGTTCTTCAGCCTCCGCCGCAAATTCTTTCGTCCGTTCGTTCTCAAATTTTCTTCCTAACATTTCTGGAAAAATCAAGCTATTTCCAAAATATTTAAGGTAAGCTTTTTAATTTTGTTATTTATGTATCGTAGATAAATTATGATTTTAATATATGTAGTGGGGGTATATTACTTGTTGGAGTAAATTTTTGTGATGTGAAATATTAAAATTTAAGTTGACGAAGATGGAGGCGGCGACCGGCGGTGGTGGCCGGCGGCGGCGTCTGCCGGCGGCGGCGGTGGCAGGTGGTGGGCGGCGGCGGTGGGCGACAGACGGGTTGTTTTTGTAATGTTGAGTTTAATGTTGTTAATTTTTGTATTATATTTCAGGATGGATCAAATGAGACAACCAGGCCCGGTTGACACACATCTTTTGTCGTTGCAGTCTACACATCGATCTGAGGATGTATGGGCAGGTGATATGGATAGTATACTTCGTGTGAGAAACCCAGATAGCTATTTTTGGATATGTGTCCATTAGATATACGTGTTGTTAATTTATTGCACGTTATTGGATTTTATGGTATCTATAGGTGTGGTAAGATTGAACTTGACATGCACCTGATCACGGCTTTAGTTGAGAGATGGCGCCGTGAAACACACACGTTTCATTTTAGATCAGGAGAAGCGTCCATCACACTGCAAGACATTGCAGTAATATGGGCGTTGCCAGTAGATGGCATCGTAGTGTGATTGATATTGATAGGGTTCTACCCGATTGGCAAGAATATTGCCATACATATTTAGGTTTCTTACCAGCCATCACAGACCTTAAGGGCGCACGTTTGAAATTAGTTGCTTTGCATAATCATTTGCTGCTCAATCCATTGGATGAAAATAGTACAGCAGATGATGTTGTTAAGTTCACAAGGGGTTGTGCGTTATTGATGTTAGGGGGGATTATGTGCCCTGATTCCTCAGGCAATTTTGTTAGATTATTATATTTACAAAAGTTGGAGGATATCGACTCTGCCAGTACATATAGTTGGGGCAGTGCTGTATTGGCATACTTATATCGTGAGTTGTGCACGTCATCAGAGAAAGGGAAAAAAGTTATAGGTGGTGCAGTGCAACTCTTACAGGTAAATAATATGTTTGTTTTTTTTAATATTTAAAATATGTTTCTGGTCAATCTAACTTGTGTTATTGATGTCACTACAATAAATGAGATTTGGGCATAGTCACGAATCCCAAGTTTGACTCCGCAATTGGGTAGCGATAGATCTGATATTGGACCAATAATTGTCGGCCCAAACAATGTGTTACCTTCTGCTCCATATGGTGTAAGGTAGTACAAATATGCATTGTTTATAATTGATCTTATGTGTGAATGCATTTAATAATTTATTTCAATATATACAGGTGGTCGTGTCATTTAATCTTTACAGAAACTGGGAGTCATTCCATACGCATCATAAGGGACATCCTCGATGACCAGCCAGTAACTCAAGTAAGCATGCTGTTAAATTAATTTGTACAAAAATATACTCTTTTCATAGTATGTAAAAGCAATGTTGTTTTGCAGTTTAACTGGCAGCCGTACCCTGATGAGTACACTGAAGGAATCACTGAGTTGGGGACATATAAGGGACCGTTGATTTTCTTCGACATAGTTGAAATGCAACGGTCTGATCGAGTACTGCGACAATTTGGGATGCTACAAGATATCCCAGAAGATCCACCATCGGGGGATGAGGCATTGCATAATGTTGGTAGAAGGGGAAATGTCAACAAAAACTGGAGCACTAGGCATATAGCTCACATACTTTGCTGGGAGAGGGCAAATGATCTACGTGTCGACAGACCACGATTTACTGACGGTGGTTACTACGTTGTTGGCGGATACAGTGAGTGGTATGAACAAGTGACACGTAGATACATTGGGCGTCAAGAATACTTTGTACAGACAGGATATCAACATGGTGATGGCCCGGCATGGCAGCATCTGGTACGTTAATTACGTGAAATTTTAATTTTATATTTGTGTTTCGATGTATAAATTTATATGGACATTTGTACTTTGCAGATTGAGCAGATGGAACAGTTATCTACAAGCTATGACCGACATCTGGCTGATGGAGTGCCTATTACGACAGAGTCGATGAGGCAACACAGGACTATGTTCGACAATGTGGTGCGAGTGGCTCGTGACCGACGAGACAGAAACTTCCCGCCATACAATGAAGTCCAGCCTGTTGATACACGACAGTTCCATGCAGGCACTCCATCTACGTGGACAGATATTGCAGGTCCATCTACGTGGACAGATATTGCAGGTCCATCTGCACATATGCAGACAGATATTGCAGGTCCATCCACGTGGACAGAGCCAGATATGACTACGGACTATTATATTCCTGTTCCTGTACAATCATATGATTTATCTCCCTTCACGCCATATCCCCCCATGTCCACTCAACCCCAGTTCAGCAGCATGGGTACAGATGTCAGTCTTGGGTTTGCGACATATGCAGCTAGGACTTCACCTTTCGATGTCTCGCCCGTTCTATTCCCTCAGTTGACGCCAATACAGGAGCCTGCCAACACACCTGTGGCAAGGGAAAGGGGCGAAGAAGTCGTTCAACAACGAAGAGTTAGAAGACAGACAAATCCTCCTCCTTGTGGTACGGGAGGAAATCTAGCTCCTCGTCGTCGTCGGTGAAGTCATCATTATGTTGTAAATAGTAACCGATTTTTATAGATTAAATTTGAGAAAATGTTTGTTTCTTTGAGCATACATTCGACATACAATAATTTCGTAATTAAACGTACAATAATGTCACAATAACGTAAAATCATTTACACAATAAACATACAATCAATTACACGTTCAAAAATTTATTGATTTCGAGAAGTTGAAGCACTTTGTCGTCTTGCACGGGCTTCTGGCCAGTCCATCTCATTCGGAATGCGCGTTGTTCGATCTCGACCTACTCTTCTATTTTTTCGCAGAGTGGAGTTGTGGTATAACTCAAAACATGGGGTGTCCCAATGCTCCTCCCCCCACATTGGTTCGAATTCTCCTTGATATGTGCTCCAATATTCATTCATATTGTAATATGGCTTCACAAAAGTTTTAGCGTTTAAGCCATACTTTCGACACACTTGGATCACATGCGAGCAAGGTATTCCGAACTCTTTCCATTTTCCACAAGAGCATTCCCCGGATTTTAAATACACAACATGCGTATTACCCCCACGTCCTGCTTGTACTCTTGTGATAACAGAAGCGGTTAGACGTCTACGATCGAACATCTGGACATCATGATGGATGGAATGATAGTCAGCACGACCATATCTTTCGAACACATAATCTGGCCATTCTTGATTATTTTGAATCATTCGCTCCGTCTTCTTAAGCCGTTCGAAAAAATAGAGCACACAACGATCAAAAGTTAATTGCACAATGGCGGTGATTGGAAGTCGACGTGCACCTTTCATAACTCCATTTATGCATTCTGACATATTTGTGGTCATGATACCACAACGCCAGCCTCCGTCATGAGCAAGCGACCATTGACACTTATCAATACGACTCAAGTAATCAAAAGCCCTTGGTTCTATAAGTTTAATCTCTTCCATTGTGCGATCAAATTTTCTGACCTGATTTCCTGATCCCGCTCTCCAACACAAGTCTTTCAAATGAACGGATTTGAAGCGACTATTAAAGTTTGAACAAACATGTCTCAAACAAAATCGATGTACTCCAAGGGGTGATTTGAAGTCAGGAATACAATCGGCTGCAGCAATGAGGCCTGGATGACGGTCAGAAATCAAACATACACCACCCTCAGATCTTCTCACAATATGCTTGCTAATCATCTCCAAAAACCATCTCCATGACACAAAGTTTTCTTCATCAACAATTGCAAATGCCAAAGGTAAGATTTGATTATTCGCATCCATTGCCACGGCAATCAACATCTTATGTTGATATTTCGTATACAGATGTGTTCCATCCACGCTTATTACCCGGCGGCAATGCTGAAATCCTTGTACACATGGATGGAAGGCCCAGAACACGTAATTCAAAGTCTTTTCTATTGGTCTGGCATTTTCAAGGTGAACCCACTCAACGACTGTGCCGGGATTCCATTTTTGCAAAGCTCCCATATAGTAAGGCAATTTCCTCACGGAGCTCTCCCATGTTCCGTACACATTCTGAACAGCACGTCGTAAACTAAACCATCCTTTTGCATAGGAGATCTCAAATCCATATTTATCTTTCACTGTTTGAATTACATACTTTATTTCGTAAGCTGGATCACGCCGAACAATTCCCACTAACAAGCTAGCAATCATGTTTTTGTCCAAATTTGCATGATCGACCGACAGCTCACTCAAAAGGCAAGTGTGAGAACCTCCATACTTGTTTATTTTGAATAAACCAACTTTTTTCTTCAACGAGGCCCGCAGGTACCATCTACAAAACATATCTTCTGTACTGTGTTTGCACACCACTTTCCACAATGTTTTTGTACTCTTGACAACGCGGGTACTCCCGTTTCGCAACACGTACAGAGTAATCCTTTACAGCTGCCTGCAAATGAGCTTTATCTTTGAAAACCATATCTAGATGGATATCCCCTTTCGAGTAGTCGTAGTAACTCCCCCATCTACCTGTTGGAATGTCTAATGAGTCTCCAAATACTTCGGGATGTGTCATTGAGAAGAATGGAATTGTTGGATAAAGGGCATGAGTATTTGTTGTGGTTGTGTCTGGTACATTATCTGGCACTTCTTCAATATCAACCTCATCGTCATCAGACTCATCCTCAGATGGAATTCCCTCCGGTTCAGTCTGAAAATCATCTCCAAAATCCACAAAACTGTCTGCTAATGGCTCGGGAACAATATTGTCAGCAACTATAGGAGCATCATCTTGAATCCTAGAGGTAGTTGGCATTTCTGTATCTACTACAAATGGACCACTACCACTTGTTGGCATTTCTGTAATAAAATCATAATCTCTCCGTTCTGTTTGTATATACATCTCCAAACAACTATAATTTTGTTCAGAATCCAATACCCATGCTAAATTGTAATCACTGTCAACGGGAAAAATTGTTTGTTTTATCCCAGAAAAATCACTAAATATATATTTACAATATATTTTCAGAATGAACTGGTTACGGTCGATGCCAGTAATATCATATACGTCGTTCACTAACTGCAAATAATTAATAGTGCGAGATATTGTCATGCCTTTCGACGGACCACGATCATATCTAACAGATTCTGAATCTTGTAATATATTGCCTCCCCAATACAACAAAACTTTAATTGACATACCTTAAAATAAACACAAATTTAATAAATTAGTACAGTATATATAATATTATGAAATTTAATTATTTGTATAACAACATACCTGCAGAGAAAATATTCACGTATTCTGAAGAGAATTTGAATTTTCACGAATTCTGAAGAGAATTTGTTCGAAAGCCGAAGAGAATTTGTTATATTTCAAAAGGAGTAACATTTCAGTTTTATAGACAAAGTTTTTGATTATTGTCGCCATCTAAAATGGCGACATTAAATAAAAAAATATTTTTTTTTTTTGTCGCCATCTTAGATGGCGACAATATTTAAAAACAAAAAAAAAATCTGTCTTTATATACCGACATCGGTAAAACAATTATTTTTTAATATAATGTCGCCATCTAACATGGCGACATCTTTTAAAAATTAAAAGATGTCGCCATGTCAGATGGCGACTTCCGAAAATAATATTTTTTTTAAGACTTTTATGGATGTCGCCATGTCAGATGGCGACTTCAATTGAAGTCGCCATCGGAAAAATAATACTTTTTTTTAATAATTTTTGTTGAAGTCGCCATGTCAGATGGCGACTTCAAATGAAGTCGTCATCTCACATGGCGACTTAGGTCACTTTAATAATAGAAAAAAAAAAACGATTATTTTGTTAAATACTTTAATTTTTTCGATTATTTAGTTAAAAAACCCCGCCATTCTTTAAGAAAAAAATAAAAACTTCAAGGATGTGTCATACAAGATGGTGCGCTCATTAAAAAAAATGTTTTGTTTCAAAATCGTAAGCTAGATTTCGATCATTTTAATAAACCTGTTGTGTCGAAGTTATTTTGTTAAATTTATTTATTTTTTTGATTATTTAATTTAAAAAAACCCTATAAATATCATGAAGTTTATATAAATAATCACTGAAAAAATTAAATATACAATAAATCAAATCATAATTATTATTATTTAAGAAGCAAAAAAATCTTGCCAAACAATTGTTAACTGGGTGAGGTCCAATTTCAATTTTGACAATGATGTGTGTGAAAGAAAATATTTGTTATCATATTTTACTTAGTTTTTTTAAATTCTTATTAGATCTCTAATAGTATTGAAGTCTCTAATTAAGAGAATTTAATTATACTACCCCTTTTGAAACCTTTATTTTTGAAAATAGCCTTACGTACTAAATATTTGTAATATAGCCTTACATTATTTTAAAATCCTAACATACCCATTTTCTACCTTTTTCTTCATCTCAATTCATTAATTAAACTTATTGGAAATAAACTTACTCTTCTATCAAAGTTTTGATTTAACGTGCAATTTGTTTTACAATCATAAAAAATGATAAATTTATTATGATGATTAAATACATAAATATTTTTAATATTTGGTCAATTTAATATATAAAAAAGTTAAATTTATTACAATATAATATTTTATAATAACAATTAAATTCATAAATGTTTTTGATGGAATGATTTTTACAATTTGAAGATGATAATTGTTAGGAGGGTATCCGCCTTGACATCGTCATGTGTACCTGCAAAACAAAGACAAATACAAATGCAAATACACAATATGCAAATATGATACTAAGCTCAAAAAGGATATCAAGTCAGGCTCAGATCTGTTGTTTTCCCCAATCTACGTTACTGAGAGAATCCAAGGTAAAGGCCGGAAGGTATCGACACCACCCAACACCAAAGTTCTGCCGGAAGCTCCAAGCACACAGCAAGGAGCACGAGGTCAGAACCACTAGTAACCACCAGAACCAGAAACCACCCCAAGTTACACCAAGTGCACACAGCACTACCAAGCGCACACAACACTCACGTCCAGAAGCACAATGGCACACAGCACTTGTCCGAACCACACAACCACACAGCACTCACCAACGCCACCGAACGGACAGAACCTTGCACCACCCAACCAAGCGCACAAAGCACTCTGATCACGAGAACACCAAATGCACACAGCACTCGGAACACGACTCACCAGAACCACTCACCAATGTCAAACCACCGAACCCTGAACTGTTGAGAGGGAGGCGCACGAACTGGGTGAAGGAGAGGGGAGCGAACGTATAGTGTGAGAGAAGAAGGGAGGAGGTGCATAAACTGGTTCAAAGGAGAAGAGAGGCGATACCATCAGACTTGACAAATGGGGGAGGGTTTAGGTTTGGTTAATTAAGGGGTTAATGGGCTAACTAATTGGGGGGTTAAATAATCGGGCCACAAACCCAACAATAATATCAGCAGTAGTAATCTTGGCTATGGATACGGATATCATACTGGTAGAAGGTGACATTTACCCATGTTGCAAGAAATAAAAACCATCATGACAATTCACGTAATTTATTTTTCCTCACATAATGGTTATCGTTTTCCCAAAAAAAATTCATCTAATTCATTGAGCAGTTGATTTCGATCGTGGTTTTATTCGTTTACTGATTTTAGATTGTTCAAACTGTTATATATTCAATCAACTGTGATTTGATCAAATTTCCTGAGATTTTTATCGTTGATTCTGATGGATAACGAAATCATGATTCTTTTTAAATTTAGAGAGGAAACATTGTTTTTGAATGTTAATTCCAGTTTCGAATTCAGTGATTTAATAGGTTGTGCATCTGCTAAGTGGTGCGATTTCAATGACGATGAATTTTGCTTCAAATATTCAATCGATGGGCACCCTAATTGTTGTTTGAGTAATGCGATTGATATGATAAATATGTTTTTGTTGTGTAAGATGATCAATCTTTGTTTGTTGACAGTGCACGTTGTTGATTGTAATGCTTCATTGTTGAGGTTTGTTGATGAAGGTGGCGGTAGTTTACTGATTGTGTCTAGAGGTGCATGTGACATACATGCACTGCTAGACACAATTGCATGTGATATAAACTTTTTGACACAGTCAAGCGGTATACGCAATATACATGAACCTCTAGAGTCTATTTCTGCACGTGATTTACATGCATCAATAGAATCAGGTGGTGCACATATATCGACAAAACAGATTTGCAGTTCACCACCAATTTGATTCAGAATACCGAAGATGCAACATTAAAGGCAAGGAGAAGTTGTTGTTATGTTCTGTATGTCATCAATTATTAGTAGGGTGGGTAAAGTATTTAGAGGTGGTGTTGAAGAGTTTCGAAGTGAATTGAGTAAATATTCTATGAAGGTTGGTTTTGATTACAACTATGTGAAAAATAATAAAGATAGAGTAGTTGCTGAATGTTCTAGGAAGCATGTTGATGGATGTGGTTGGTTTGTGAGTGCCAACATTTCACGTGTAAATGGTTCTTTCTACATAAAGAAATTGAACAACATTCACACTTGTGGTCTACGAGTCATGAAAGACAAATAAAAAAAGATTGTTTCACATTTAATATCAAAAATTATTTGCGAACGAGTCAGTTCCAATCCAAACTTTTCTGCTAGTTCTGTAATGGAGTTAATGAAGAAAGATTATGGGTTGGATATAACATACATTAAGGCATTGAGAAGTGTGGAGAAGGCTAGGTCTACTGCTTTTGGAAATTATGATGAGTCTTTCAAGGAGTTGAAGTGGTACATCGACGCGGTGAAGACGACTAATGTTGGGAGTTTTGTAGAGCTTGAAGTTGACGACTGTAACCGATTCATCGTTTGTTTGTGTCTTTTGGTACTTGTATGGATGGTTTTAAATTTTGTCGCCCTGTGTTATTTCTTGATGGAACTTTTTAGAAATCTCGTTTCAAGGGCATACTTGTCAGCTAGATATTACATGCACCGAAGTCTATCAGTGCATGTATATTACATGCACCGATAGACTTGTGTGTATATAACATGTTGCGGGATATATAAACTAATCGGCTCGAATGCGGTGCATGTAATATACATGCACCACAAGTTTATCTGTGCATGTATATTACATGCACCGATAGAACTTGGCGTCTTTAACATGTACCACTAAAGGTTATATAAGTGCATCATATAACATAAATTGTATTTTTTGCTTTATATTTTTTGATTATTTTATTGTAGGGTTGTTCCCCTTAGCTTTTGCTGTAGTGGACTCAGAGAACTTTGATAATTGGTGTTGGTTTCTATCTTGCTTGAGCAAGATTGTAGATAATAGTGGAGATATTGTTTATATATCTGATTGGAATGTTGGTTTGATGGAGGTTTTACCTGATGTGTTTTGGATCTTCTCCAAAACATTTTTTTTGTCTGTATCATTTGAAATGCAACCTTCTGGACAGGTATGCTGGCAAACATTTTTTGAACCAGTTTTGGGAAAGGATGTGTTACTTGTTGGATGAGTGTGCATATTCGTCGACGGTGGCTATTTTCAAAGAGAAGCTTGCTATTTTGAAACGAGAATGTGGTTCAATTGTAGAAGGGTTTTTACAAGGTCAATCTTTGGAGAAATGGACAAATGCTTACTCATGCGGCATGCGATATGGAGAGATGTATTCAAATGCAGCAGAGTCTTTCAATTCTTGGATATTATAGGCAAGGGGTCTGCCTATTACTCACATGGTGGATTGTATCATCCATTTTTTTTTATTTTGGAGTCAGTTTTGGGCCAGTAAAGCCTCACTTTCCATTGGGCTTTGTTTTGTTTGTAGAGATAACTTGAAAGGATAAAGCCCATTGTACAATATTGAGTGTTTTGGACCATACTCTTCCCCTAGTATGATGACGTAGTACCCTGCATTAAGGGAAGGAGTACTGTAATGCTCTTGCATCATGTCAATTAAACCAAAATAAGGCCGTTAATTTATCGTATAGTAGAAATTTTAAATTCAAATTTGTAAACGCACGGAGCCGAAGACAAACCAGACACATTGCATTTCGGTGTATTGACTATAGGAAAATCTAAACAAAGATTGGTTGACGTTAGAGTGTATGTGGAACACAAAAGGAGTTATTCATGTTGAAGCAAGTTTTAATTAAGTCAATTGATTACATAATACATGTAGGGTGTTTGCGATTGCTTATTCAAAGCACTTCTACGTTGCTTTTGCTTTTAAAGTTGAAAAAAGTTTATTTTAAGCAAAATCATCGAGTGTTTGTTATAAATAAAAAAATAGCTTAATAAACTTAAATTAATTACGGAATTGCCACAAAACAACTTAAAGCAGTCAAAAGCATGTCATGACCTGCTTCTCTGCTTCTGCTTATTTCTGCTTATTTTTAGATAAGCAATAGCAGAAGCAAACAAATAAAACACCGAAAAACTGCTTTTTTATCTGAAAAAGCAGATAAGCAGTTTTCATAAGCAATTGCAAACACCTACATAGAAGGTTTATAGGATCGGGTGGTTTCTGATATTTGAGCATATTTGGGCTTCAGAGCCAATTAAGGAAATTCTCAAATCGAAATAGGGCCAGTGGGAAAATTACAAGGGCCGAAATATGTCCAGTAGGTGCCAATCTGTAAATCAATACTATTGCTTGCATGTGGATTCCACTAGAATAAATATCATGATTATTGAAGCTCGAAGCATTTATTTACTAGATTAAAGTAATTTAATTAAAATTTCACCTTTTCCTTCAATTAAAAAATTTCACCTCTTCTTTACTTTTTCTACATTAATCCCACCCTAAGTCTATATTTTGATAAAGGTGCTACATCGTGTACTTTGGTTAGAGGAGCTCACATTCAACAATAATAATTAAGAGTGGTAGTGGCCTCTCCTCGTGCTGAGTCTCCCTTGGTAGGGTGTGCACTCGGTTAAAATCGAATCGACCGAATCGAATTTTCAAAAAAATCAAATCGACTGAATTTTTTTTCGTCTAACCGAACCGACGGAACCGATTAAAAATCGGTTATTTCGGTTGGTAACCGAATTTGGCCTCTTCTCTATTTTATTTTCATTTCTTTCAAAAGTTTTTGTCCGTTTTGTGTGATAATTTACCGTAAAAATTTATTTAATTAAAAATATTCTGTCCAAAAAATTTTAAATAACTGTTTAGGATGAAATGAGTTTTATAAAAATGACCAAATAGATAATATCTAATTAGTAATGGCAACAGAATAATACATATAAAAATAGGGATAATTCCACCCTCCCCTTATGTAATATTTTAAGAGCGTATAAAACCCTTATCTAATATTTTTACCGCATAGTTTGCAAAATATGACATAATACCTCCCACAAGTTATATATGAAAGAGATTTGCACATATTTATAAACTATTGATTGTTTGTTTTGTAAGCAGCGAGGAATAAATTACATATTTTAAACCACGTGAGTAAGCCGTCTATTTTCAAAACCACTTGTTGGTCCATGCCAAAAACAACATATTTTGGGGCTGTTCATATATCCCAATTATTCTATTTTTGGATTATTATTGGTTATGTTAAAACCATTGTTTATTTTTAAAATTAATTTAAAAAACTTTTTTTTAAAAAAATACTGCATTTATAAAAAGGACCTCAAACAATTACCAACTACGGCAGGATTTGTTTGATGATGCTCTTAAGGGCAGTGCCCTTAGAGACATCATAACCATTCATTTGGAATCTTTTTTTAAAAAAAGAAAAAAAGATTCTAAATGGATGGTGGATGATGTCCATGAGGCAATGTCTTTAAGGACAGCAACAATGAAATCCTACGGCAGAGGCAAGCGAAAACACAGGCATCTACAATGAAGGACTGACAGTGTCAGCCGCCACCTGCAGCGGACACTGTCTTGTGTCTTTTATAAAAAAACATTAATTTTTTAAAAAGTCGTGAGACCCATTCACTGTCTTCATCAATCATATTCTTGTGGGGGTATCATTTTTTTTTCTTTATCCCAAGAAAAAACGTCTTACTATTGCCAAACCACTACCGGCCCACTTTTTCTAATTGGTTATTGTATAATAATGCATTAATGTGTGCTTATGTTAAAATAATAAAATAATAAATGAATAATTTTATATTCAAAATAAATATGATTACTTGAACTGATTCAAACATGGATTTTTTTAATGTAAATGAATCTGGAAATTTAAATACTATTCAATTACTGTTTAAGAAAAATTTAATTATATATATATATATAACAAAATCTACATCTATGAAAAGTATTTTTATAGTTTAATTCATTATTTATATTATTAAAAACATTTATTATATAAATTTCTAATTATAAATTTTAGTAACTTTCATCATGTTGCTTGATTTTTATTGTGTTAAAAACTACATATTGCTCGATTTTATTGCGTTAAAAGCTTCAAAGGTAGTGTCATGTGAGGTAACTACACTTGAATATGGTAGCAAACTCAATCATATTAAATGATAATATTAATATCTAATGGTTATGTGCACTGTCTTTTGAGATATCATCAACTAAAACACCAACATGTATGGCAGCTACAAAAAAATCGCTAATTAGTGATTAGATTTGAATTAGCAATAATGAAGAAATCGCTAAATAGTTTAGAGAATTATATCGATTTGGAAATCGCTAAGACAAATGCAAAATAAGTAGTAGAACACAAAATAACTTAGAGAATCAGTAAGGAGTTATTCTAAATTAAATAGAGGTTCAATCAATGGTAAAACGAATCGAATTTAGCTGAATATCAATGTTAATATATTTTTTCTAAAATATAAAAGAAATTTAAAAATAAGATAATGATTTTAAAACTTTAAAAATAGTTATTTTTTTAAAAAAATGTTTTTAAAAAATAAAAATATTGGTTAATTCTGTTAACCGATATTTTAAAATGAAACCCGAAATCTAACCGAATTAACCGATGTTTTCAAAAATGATGTTTTCAACAAAATCGAATTAACCGAACCAAATTTCTGAATTAATTCGATTCGATCGGTTAATTCGGTTTAATCGATATTTTGTTCATCTCTACCGCTGGGTTCAATAAGGTAAAATCCGATCAAGATATTGAATCAATTAGGATAAGAATTGAGTCATTGTCTCCTCGTCTGATGCTCTAACTGTCTAACATATGAAAATCTCTACGCTTCAAACCTCCCATCTTATTCATTTCTCCATTATTTACTCACCTTGTTTTCTCTTTTCTTCTATTAGTTTCTTTAAATAAAATCTGTTTTTCTAAAAATAATAATCTAAGTTAGACATAGACCCGACCACGGTTCAGAACCGCCGGTTAGACGGTTCAGAACCGCCGGTTCGACGGTTTAAAAAACATCGACCCTTAACCTTAACCTTCCTTGACGGTTCCGATTACGGTTCATGAACCGCCGGTTACGGTTACGGTTAACCAACGGTTACGGTTAACCAACGGTTACGGTTTGACCCTTTCTTTTTAAACAAAATTAAAAATATTATTAAAATTTGAAATAAACTGTAAAATGTGTTTGAATGTATTTTCATCCATGTATTAAATATAAAATAACATGAAATAAATTCAAGCTCAGATAATTAAAATGCATAAGATATATTTGTTTGGTTAATATATATAAATTATAACACTATATTTAGATCAACAAGGCTCTTATAGCTTAGTGGTTGAAGCTAATTATTCAATTTGGAGGTCATGAGTTCCAATCTACATCATAACATATATTTTAAATTTAAAAATGTTAAAAAAATTAAAATAACCCTTGAACCGCCGGTTAACCGACGGTTCACGGGTTAGAAAAATTATGACCCTTAACCGGCCCTTCTATAGACGGGCCGGTTACGGGTCTGACCCTTCGAACCGTTGACCAGGTTAACCGGCCCGTTGACCACGGCCGGTTCCGGGCCGGTTCAGGGTCGATGTTGACCCTTGGTCGGGTCTAGTTAGACATAGTCAGGTTATTAAGCTAAATTAATTCAAAGATCTATGACATTCTATTTGTCTTTTTTGATTGTTATATATATATATATATATACCATGTATGCATACGTGTACATGTAAAGTTGTTAATTTTGTACAATATGGTGTTAATTGTGAAGCTATGTTTTTTTAATTTAATCTAGAAAATAAGGTGCTTAATTTTTATGTAGTAAGGTAATTAATAATTTTGAATATAATGAAGGGTAAAATGGTAATTTTTCAGTAAGATAATCACTTATCATATTTTAATAAAATTGAAAATAAATTTTATTTCCCACTTATAAATAGTATAGTATAGATGGATTGAAGGGGTAATGCGGTAATATCACATTAGTGCTAAGCATGTCGGGCCATAATTCAAGCTCGAGTAACATGACACACCTACTCTTCTTTAACAACACAAATACAAACATAAACTCACATATTTATGTGTTATGATGCTTATAAACAGTCTGTCCACAAAAAAATTCTAGGGAATGGAATTATGAGTGATATCACCAAAAAGTGTGATCTTCTATAAATGTCGTGCTATGATGAAACAAACGGTTTATCTTCAATTAAACCGAATTGATCTGCTCCAAAGTATCTCTGTGTATCAAAGAGAAAGGGTAAGATGACTCCGCCCGTAGGCGAAGACACTCCGACGCTCAAGTCAGTATATGTTTCAATAGAAAAAGTATTGAAATTGTAGGAATAGCGTGTAAGTATTGCGTAATTGAACGTACCTGAATGAGGGTTAGGTGCCCTCTATTTATAGATGTAGAGATAGAGTCTCAATCAATATAGAATAAGAGTTCTAGTCAATCTATAATTGTAGAGTTCTAGTCAATCTGGGAGAAGAGTTCTAATCAACATGAAATTGTATTGTATATGGCAACTTGATCCATGTCTATCCCGAGAATATTGAGAAAAACCCTACGACTCTTTTTTGTTTATTAAAATGGGCTAATTGGGTCGGTTAAAACCCGTTAGGCAGATCGATCCTCCATAGAGGGGTATCAATGAGGTTTCGAACTTGAGTGCTTCGAGGACAAACATGTCATTTGACCGCTAAGACGTAGCGGACATCCTTTCTTTACTAATTAATTATCCATCAACTGACCGAATGATTCAGTTGGGAACATATAGATACAAAATGCATATGTTTTGATAATCATAATTTTAAAAAATAATGTATGTTGAGATTTAGAATCATAAATTTTACGCTAAAAAATTTAATCTATCTAGATTGATTGCCTATTGGCCCATGACCATAAGTTTGTACGTAATCCAAACTGCACATTTTATCAATTTAATTTTAAAATCTAATTGATATTTCATTTTTAGGTTAACGTATAAAAATAGATGATTTTTTGACGCTACCCAAAAGACAATGCCTTGAAAAATATATCTATGAATTATTGGAAAGATTCTAGACTAGAATTTTCGCAATGAAATATATATATATTTTTGAATGGAGAGTGTCTAAATTAATTTTTTGCGTCAAATAGAACTCGAGTTTGCCTAAAATAAATATGAACTGTTATCTATCCTGGTAAAACAGGGAAGCTCCGCAAAGAAATATTTGATATGCCTAAGAACAACATGGAACATACCCAACATAGACATGTAATACAATGAAATTGTCTGACTAAAGATCAACATAAACTACACAGAATCATTTATTGTTTGGGCGGCTGAATTTTGTTTATATAATAATTACAGCTAAAATTTCGGTCAACCAATTAAGTGCTGCCACCACTTGATAGGAATTAACCTAATTTATCAATATTGTTAGTAATTAGTACGTCAAAGGTATTCGATTGGCCGTTGCAATAATTTTTACTTTGACTTATGATAAGATCTAGTCCCATTGTGTTTTTGTAAAAATGTTATAATAATTATAACGTTCATATTTATTTTGATTTTATTTATTTTTAATTAATATTACGAAATATTTATACATTATTTTTATATTTAATTTTTTTATTTTAATAAATTTTTAGGGTAATATAGTGATTTGTATAGTATGTGTCATAGTAATTTGTAAGATTGAGAAGAACATAAAATAAATTGATAGATACATAGATGATAGATGTAATTGTAATATTTTGCGCTCAATACAGGATATGATTGTGCATAATCATAGTACTATCATGGAGTAGTGAACACGGCTCTTCAAGAATTTAACCAATAAGATGAAGCTAAAAAGTTATATTGGCTATCATTTCGATCACTCTAGTAAGGGTAATTGTGTATCCCAACAATCTCTTCATGAAAATTGTACTAACTTGTAACTTATGAGAATGAAATATGTGATATTTTCTCTATATATACGATGAAGTATTTATCGCTTTACTAAAAAATGTAGTTGATTAAATTCATATAACTCAAATTTTTTAAACCACCCAACGACATGTTCCGGTCATCATTCTATCAGTAAGGCAATTTTACATATAGCATTTTGTTTTCTATAAATTTTACCCATTCTCCAAAAAATATAAATAAACCTAATTTGTTAGAAGAATGCTATTATGGAATTGCATAGAACTACTGGACACTTTTCATGTTGGATAGATGTGTTGTGTTAACTAGCAATTATGTGTTCAGTGTTATCCTATAATGAAAAAAACTAATTTCAATATAAAATAAGTTTTAAATATATAAATTTAAATTTTTTTTATATTATGTTAAAATGAAATTTTTAATAGTTTGATCGGTTTTTTTCAATTCGCTGCAATAGATGCGTGCCAATATTTTTTCCTAATTAATTATGAAAACTAATTAACTGTTAATTAATATATACTAGCGGCTGACGCAACGCAAACACATTGCGTGTGTAAATTCAGAGAAAAAAACAAGTAAATAATATTTCGAAAATGACTAATCTTGTAAAATTTAATTTGCCCTTTCCCCACAACAGATTGCGTGGAAGACAACATTAAATTACACAAAATTATCTTATCACTATCATTCACTCCTGATATAGTCTTAATTGAATAAACTCTATCTGGCATCAGGATAAAACCTAATAGTCATTTCACTCGAGAAGGATTAATCTTAAGGTTTTTCAAAATATAGGCATTAAGTTCAAGATAGATAACAAACAACCTATTCTTTTTAAGAAACATGTCAAGAATGTCTAGATCAAAACATACATCAAAACCAAATCTATTGTTCAGTTCAGATTAAGATAGACATCCCACTGCCATTAACGTTAACTTCCAAGAAATTAGAAGCATTAATGAGAGAAAATAATGATGAGATCCTTTCGCAGAGGATGATAACTTATCTAACCATTATCCAAACATGACACAACAAGTCATGATAGCTCTTACCAATGCTTGAAATTGAAGAAATTGAAAGCTTATTTTTTCCTCCAACTGGAACATGTTTTATCTTGAAAACCACTCTTGGAGACAACAGATACAAACTTAAATGACTATTCCAAACTACTTAAATGTTAGTTCAGTTTAAGCAACAATATTTTTTTAAAAAAGACTAATAAAAAACATTTCTAGGGAGATCTCAAGCAAATTTATCAGGGCACTAAAATGGTATATTACCAGATCTATAATTGTATCTTACTTCAACCTAGGAAATCAGACATCACCATAAGTGTTCGTTTTCTGGGATTGGTATTAACCAATAAAATAAATGGAAAGATGCATAAACATTCACATGCGACTAAGGCCACAAATCTATTGTTTGCATAAGCATGATTAAAGTATTGTTTCCAACTATTAGCCAGTGAAAATCTATTTAAGAAGCAGTTAAAAGTTAAAACAGTAATTGCATTAATATCATTCAATAGCAATGTCTGCATATGAGAAATAAGCATGGAATAGGAGTTGAATGTGAAAATGAAGTCAAATTCTGTCTCAAGCATATTTAATTCTGTAACAATCCAATAAAAAGGCCCAAAAAGATCATCAGATTACATACACAAAAAAAACATTTAAGCAGATTATGAATTAATGAAGTCATAAAGACAACATGCTTTGAATTTGAAACATTTCATCTTCGTAATAATCAATAAACATAGAAGATCCAACTTTTCTCAATAAACATAAAAATTTCATCTTTGTAAATTTAGATAACATCAACAAATTTTGTAATTATATTTTGATCGGTCTGAGCAAACCTACAAAATCCAAGTGTTGTTTGATCAAACTTAAAACTTAAATCTTGAACCCCAGACTGTGCCAATTGTTCTTCAATTGTCATTGTCTTCTTTAGTGGATCTTCCCAATGATCAAACTGACTCAGATTCAAGGGAATTTCACGACTCAATGTTGATTAAGATTATGGTAAAAATCTCCCTAAAATCAGTCATAGCATGCAAGTTAGATTTAACGTTTGGGTTAAAGCTCCAAGTATGACATCTCTTCCCTTATTAACTTTCACTGACTTCTCTTCCGGTATTAACTTTCACCGACTATCCTGCTAATTCAGGACTTGGAACATATATCTTTGAAACTAAATGCATTCAAATTTGTAAACAAATTTTAGGCAAGATCCAGTTAACGAGTAAATATATTTGTGAGCATATGACATATTTGGAAGAATTAAGAATCTGCTGAGTACCTTATAGAAATCGGATTTAAACAACATCCTAAGTAAGAGATAGGATGTGGTACTTATATGGGTGGTTTTACAAATAAACAGTAAAAACCAATAATATGTTGCGGGAATGATGTAATGAAATACGTCCAACAAAATATTTTGATGAAGTTCACCCCAACACCACGTTTTCCTCAAAGGTTGTAAAAATCAAGAATCTTTCTATAACGCTCAATTTGTCAATTAATTTCTCTCATTTTATATCTCAAATTCTTCTACGGTTTTTCAAATTAAATACAACTATTTATCACTAACTGATGGACTGAGATGTAAATTTTTTTAAAAAAATTACAAGTTTAACAATAAACAAAAGAGAGAGATAAAACCAATCAAAAATTTCGAATTTGAATCTCATTTGATTAATAATTCATGTTAGGCCATCTCCAACGCAAAAATTCATTTTGGCGCAAGTTTTACACCAAAATAGTGCAATTTCTGCACTAAACACAAAACTCATCTCCAATCATCAACTCCAAACTTTACTCCAAAAAAGAATATTCCTTACAATATTCCTTTTAATTTAATTTATAATAATTATTTTATTAATTTTATTAATATATTAAATTTATATTTAGAAAATTTATAATAGATAATGAATTAAAACTAATTATTTAAATCAATAAAATCTAATCAATAATTTAATTAATAAATTAACAATAAATCGAATTATAAATATGCAAGAATATTAAAAATAATAATTATTTTAATTGTTTTTAAAATTTAATTTTTTTTTTGAAATTTTCGTAAAAACTCTTATTTAAACATTTATTAAACTTATTTTAATAGATAAATTTATTAAAATTAATTTATTAAACTAATAAATACAAAGTTTAAACAAATAAAGAAAATTAAAAAAGATGGCGCAGCTGCATTGCTGCACCAAATTTGGTGCAGCACTGTAGCTGCACCATATTTAACGCCAAGAAATGGTGTTGCATTGGAGCTCTTCCTCATGCTAAATTGACAATTGATGCATAGATTTTGGCTACATTAGAGATGGCGTTACAGATACTTGCGCATATTTAGAGCCAAATGCATTCACCAAATACAACTCAAAGCAGCAAAAGTCATCTTATCCAACAAAAGTAAATAAAGTCACGTGCTAAATATATTTGTCCAATGATAACAATTTACAACCTAGGATTCATACAATACATTCAACAAGCCGATAAAAGACATGAATATTATCTACATAATATTTAAGTAGAAAAAAGCATACACATGTACATCAACCAGTTTAACCGGTGCTTGATCTGGTCTGATTGACCATATAAAACTACCTTGCCAAAAAACCAATGGAAACCGAAATAAACCGGTTCAATCGAGGAAACGGTTGACCGGTTGAACCAACTGTTGCTTCATTTTTCTTTCTTTTAAAATTTTTAAATTTTTTTTATTTTTGTGAGATATTTAGAACAAAAATATGTTATATATAATTTATTATTATTGAAATAATTACAAAATAATATTTTATTTATATATCAAAAATTCCATATAATTTCATAAATGTGTCTGGTATATTATATATAAATATGTTTAGTTTCTCGTAAATTATAAATTGTGTGAATCACTTCATAATTTTTTAATTTTTTCTTTATGATTTTGGGATATTGTTCTTTTTGGTATTGCTTGTTGTTTTTTAGATGTTCTATTGTTTTTCTTTTATGTTGAACATTTATTTGATTTGATTTTTGAAATTTGACATGTAATATTGTTGTAATAACATTTTTTTATTGTGAAGAACTTGAAACTATAACAATACATGATATATGTATTTTATAAAAAATAAATTAGATATTATATAATGCTGACATCATCACTGGTTGCATCAGTGGTTCAACCTGTCGAATTGATCGAACTTATAACCAGTAAAAACATCGATTTTATGTTTCCGGTTTAATTTTCTAAACACCGATAACAACGCTTTTGATTAATGCCAAAAGCCCAAAATATAATAAATAAGAAGGTTTTAAGCCCAACACCCATCTCATTTATAACTTTACCTTCCAATTCATTCATGAACCCCTGCAACTTCCTCTTCCATCTCCTTTCGCTTCTTTTTCTCGTCTTTATTATATTATAAAGGAATTTGAGGCTATAGAAATTTCAATGGTCTTCTTGGTAAGGATCCTTCTGAAACCCTAGCCTCCACATCGAAGCTCAACGCAAAGGCTACAGATTTTGTCCCCCTGTTCGTCGTATCCACCCCGCCACTGCGGGTGATACCGATTTAAGTCTGAGGATTCCGCCTTCTTCTCCAGTTGGCCCTCTTCACTCCTCGCTATGTTGATTGTTAATGTGTGTTTCTAATACTTTTTTTTTTAACATCTGCTAAAGTTTTTTGTTTTTTGTTTTTTTTCTGGGATTCTTTATAGGTTTTGGTTTCTGGTGTGGTTCACGTATAGAGAATTTTGATTTTGATTTCATTTTCAAATCTTGCTTCTTTGTGTATGATTGCAGATTGAGGTAGAGTCGATTCCTACCAACACCCCCATCCTACGTTCGAAAACTGGCACCAAAAATTGCTGAGAAACTCAGGGAATCTTATGCATTGAACAATCAAGGGTGTTCTAGGTTAGCGAAGCATCTTTTCTTTTTATTTGTTGAATTCTCTCTGCTTTCAGTTTTTGATTCAGTTTCTGATGCTTTTTTACATGGTAATTTGATTAGATTCAAATGGTTTTCTGTCTTTTTTTTTGTTCTGTTTTTTTAAGTTTTTCAATTGGATTCCGCAATTTAACGATTGAGAGAAATGAATTTCGTAAACAGAAAAACAAACTACGATGTTTTATCATTTTATATATCACGATCGATTCATTTCTGTGAAGGTATCAAGTTTTGTTCTTCATTTTTATTTTGGGAGATTATCTTAATTTCATGATTGATCGTGTATCCCCAGGAAGGTGATTCGTACAATCTGTGACCGACGATGGAACCATAATTGAGGATTACGTATTTGACGGAGAAAAGCGGTGGAAGTTATTTGATTCATTCATATTTCAAACGTTTGTGAGAGTTAGGATATTAAATCATTTTTTTTTCACGGTCAAGGTGTTTGTTGGAATTCCATATTGACTTACCAACTTAGTTACTCAATATTCTCACACTTTAATACTTTATTAGTGTCGTTCTGTACGCCTTGCGTGCATATATATATATTTTTTTGTAAATTATCGTGATTTGTAACGTCGTTTTTTATTTTGGTTTTAGCTTTTTTTAATTTAATTATAAAATGATTATATAGTATTTTTATATTTAACTTTTTTTGGAACTTAATAAATTTTTTAGGATAATATGATAATTTGTATGAAAGGTATGATGATAATTTGTATGATTGTGAATGTCATAATGTAAATTGATTGGTACGTAGATAGCAAGTGTAATTGTAATATTTTAGATTGGTAAGGGCATAAATGTAATTAGATACTGGTAATTTTGAAAAGAAAAAGAGGGTAATTTTAGAATATAAAAATAGCTCCTTGCTCCCATATTTCTTACCAACTTAGTCACTCAGTAGTTACTCAATATCCTCACACTTTAATACTTTATAACTATCATATAATATAAAATATATGTATATTTTGGTGGGTATATATATACACACACTAGCGATCGGAGCACATGCTTTGCCAGAGGCGAGTCTAAGGGCAAGCGAGAGTGGGCTCCTTGCTCCCATATTTCACAGGGCTTTGCCCTTTAATATTTTAAAAATTTAATCCTAATATTTACTTAATCTGGCCCAGTTTTCACCCAAAACCGTTAGGGCCAGAGGCCCAATTGTTTTAAAAAATAAACCTTAATCCAACAATTTATTTGTTATGGGCTTGATTAAATTTATTTTAACTTTTTTTAACCCTAATTCTATTTCTTGCCTCCCTATGAATTTGTAGCCCACTTCTTTCTATAAATAATTTTTTTAATCAAAATTTTCAGCCCTATTTATTTTTAGTACTTAATCATTAATTACTAACTTTATTCTAATCTATTAAAATTCAATGCGCCAACAACTAAAATATATAATATATAATTAGTATTATAAATTGTCATAATACTAGTTTGGTCTTTTTTATTTGATTTTCATATTTATATTTATTAACTTATACACTTTTCATGAATAATTTCTAGATTTTTTGTAGCAAAAAAAAGTTAAAATCTAAAATATATTTAATTCCTGATAATTTGTTATAATTACCATTTGTGTATATTCTTATTTGTTTTCAAGATTGGACATGAATTTAGAGTTCTAAATATTATTTTTCATTTTTTGTTTTTGTACATGTATCTAACTAGTTTCATTAATACAAACTTATGTAAACTAAATATTGTGAAAATTTGCTGATTCAATAGATTTTGAAGCATAAATTATTAATTTTGACTCGAAATATCATAAAATAAAATATAATATAACCGAAACCATTCGACTATATTTATATCATCTTATATATTATCTTATTATTTATGAATTTGATTGACATTTTATCTACTAAGATATGTATATCTATTATGCATTTTGATGCATTATTTTACTTAGTAAATTTCTTATATTATATTCATTTTAGGGCCAATTTAATTTTTTATTATAAAAAAAAAAATCATAAAATATTATTGTTTGAAAAAGTTTAATATTCTACTATAATTTGCACTCCAAGAGTGCACATTATAACACTATTCTAAAGTTGCACTCTTGGAGTGCAACTTTACAAAAATTTTTTTTTTTTTAAAGTTGCAATCCAAGAGTGCAAATTTAGAATAGTATTATTTTAATTATAAATTAAAAATAATTTTAAATTCTTGATTATTAAAAATAATTTTTTTTATTGGTATTATGTTTTACATAAAAATTTTAAACCACATAAATAGTTGAAATATGAATAAAACATAATACCAATAAAAAAAATTATTTTTAATAATCAAGAATTTAAAATTATTTTTAATTTATAATTAAAATAATACTATTCTAAATTTGCACTCTTGGATTGAAACTTTATAAAAAAATTTTTTTTTGTAAAGTTGCACTCCAAGAGTGCAACTTTAGAATAGTGTTATAATTTGCACTCTTGGAGTGCAAATTATAGTAGAATATTAAACTTTTTCAAACAACAATATTTTATGAATTTTTTTTTTTATAATAAAAAATTAAATTTGCCTCATTTTAGCCCACCCTACTATGAGATCATGGTTTCGTCCTGCACATTTCGTGTGTATTTTGAGTGTTGGACAATTCATAAGGCACGAAGTTTTGGAATATGAAACGTAAATGGTTAGTTGGGATATGTAATCCTTGCATCTATATCCAATTCATAGGCACACATATATGCAGTGAAGTATGCATATAGCTAATTTAGGAAACTTTATCCTGGCCTGATCTCATATAATGGTATTTTGGTCCCAATTATATTAACAATCACAATGCCAATTAAGTTGTCATCTTATGTAATAGGGCCTTACTGCCAGATGGCACGCCCGAGCTTGATGTAATAGGGCCTTACTGCCAGATGGCACGCCCAAGCTGATAAATAGGGGCTTACTGCGAGATTGCATGCCCGAGCTTGATGGAATCGGCCTTACTGCGAGATTGCATGCCCGAGCTCGATGTAATAGGGCCTTACTGCCAGATGGCACGCCCGAGCTTGATGTAATAGGGCCTTACTTTAACGTAAATGGTTAGTTGGGATATGTAATCCTTGCATCTATATCCAATTCATAGGCACACATATATGCAGTGAAGTATGCATATAGCTAATTTAGGAAACTTTATCCTGGCCTGATCTCATATAATGGTATTTTGGTCCCAATTATATTAACAATCACAATGCCAATTAAGTTGTCATCTATTCTAAGCCAATATTTGGTCTTAGGTTGTTGAGATATGGTGAACTAATCTTCCCTTTGTTCTTTTTTTGTTGAGTCACATAAGTTTGTGAATTTGTCATTCCCGGGCCTCCTATAATGTGACAAAGCAACCATAATAAGTTTTGGGTCATATTATAATTGGGTGTGTGTGATTATTTTTCAAAACTGTTTATCTGCTTTTCAGGCAAAGAAAACAGTTTTTGAGCATTTTATTTTAGAATAAAAAAAATTATTCTTCGGAATATTATCTGAACACATTTAACGCTTGGGTAAGGCCACTCAGATGAGGTCTTAAACTTGAAATTTTCGCTATTGAAAATGCACTTAAATACAGGACGATGATGGAACACATCAAATATAAATTTGCATCTCCTAAATAAAATTTTCCCATATCAAATTAGAAAAAAATCACTTTTATATTCTGTGAAAAATAATGTAAAACATAAATGGAGAGAGAATTTTTCCCGAGTAAGAATGAATCGAAGACAGAAAGAATAGAAGAGCTTAAAAACGTATTTTTCCCTTAATTCCAAATGATTTTTCACGTAAAAAATTGTTTATATTATTTTTTGTTATACTTACTTTACTGAACACCAAAAATATTTGATCACATGAGACAAAATAAATTTTTACTGTATATTTATATGTGAAACATAGTCAATTCACATAGTCAACTATAAAAAAATCTAATGATGCTAAAAAAAAAATTCTAACGACATACGTAAAAGTGATTATCCCCGGTGATCATCCACCTACATGCCACAGGCTACATCTGATTGGGTTTACCCATTTGATAATTTATGTGGCATATTTGTTTAATTAATGATAATTAAAATCTACCTTGTCACAGTAATCATTTTCTAAATATAGGGATGTGAGTTTTTTACTATGCTTATTTAATAATCTAAAAGTGATGTCTATTAAAAATTAATTATATTCCTTTATTTTTAACATTTCTATCGATAGGGTGGATTGCCTTAAACTCGAGTCATTAAAGGATAATCTGGGTGAATAGTCAATAAATCATTGTCATGATTATCATATTCCTTTTAATTGGAGAAAAACCACGTGGTTAGGAATATCATCCGCGTGGAAAGAAAAAAAACAATTGTTTCGAATTCACCGCCACGATGTTGTTGCATAGCGCATGGTGTCAATTGATTGGGTAGAAAATAAATCCTAAAGAAAATGTAAATTATGGAAATTAAATAATATAAGGTTTTTTCAGAGATTCAAAATCTCTTCTTTTGCTCGGAAGAAATTAGTTGGATAAAATGTAGTGCAAACAACAAGACAAACACTCAAATAATTTCATGTCCGTGGCATCAACCCATCAGGCAAGCGAAAAATAAATTTAGGTTGTGTTTTGGATGGATAAATATTATTTTAATAAAGGAATTTGATCTGAGAATGAATTTGAAACTTGGTTTTGAAATAATACTTATCTTATATATATTTCAAATATATAACAATTATCATTTTATTTATATAGATAAGTGCATGTGACCTCCTCTATGGTTTAGGATTTAGGTTCAAAAAACAAGCAGTCGGTGTTGTAATTTACACCTTTTTAATTAAATATTAAATATAGCTATTAAAAATATATTTAATTTAGTAGTCCAAACATAATGTCACTTAAACCCAACTTAATTAAATGTTACTCCATAAATAATATAAATCATTTATCATCAAACATATTTATCAATCCAAAAAGGATAAGTATATAGCATGATGACAACCTTCATACTATATGCAAATGTCCAATTTAATATGGACATACGTGATCCACTTTTTGAGATACTAGCATTTGAGATGGCGACATTAGTTAAATTTGTTTTTAAATTTTTCGAAAACTGAAACTCAAAATATCTGCTCATACCGATGCCCCATTTCCATTCTTCCTATTAAAACTTTTTTTTTTTTACAAAACTTACAAAAAAAAAATATTATGCTCAACCGATGCCCATTTCCATTCTTCCGACATCGTCTCCTTCCACGAAATCTTAACTAGGGGTGAGTAAATCGGTCGCCCACACAATTGGGGTGGGGGTGGAGATCTCACCCAACAAGTGGTGATCGATTCGGTGGCCCGACCCGAGTCGATGTTCGAAGTCATTCACAAGGGTGGGCGATTTTGAGCGAAGGTTGGAGCTTGTAGCCTGAACAAAATGATAAATTTAGGATTTGTTGAGGGGATAGTTGCAGAGCTTCATGGACAATCAATTTGTTGAGCAGAATATAATTCCTCAACATAAAACCAGGTGTGTGAATACATGAAGAATGTATCGGTTTCCCCACATAAAACCAGGTGTATTTAGCTGAGAAGATCGATTAGATTTTCATAGTCCCCTCGCATAAAACTAGTTGAGCAGAATGTATTGGTTATACAAAAAAACTAATTGATGATGTCGCCGTCCGAGAGTATGATATTAATTAGAAAATTGTTTTCGATAGTCGTCATCTGTGATGACGACATAATTTAGTTTGATAAACTAAACTTGTAATGGCCCAATGGGGAGGGCTGTCACAAAACTTTTTTTGGGTCATTTTGTTAAATTAGATTTTTTTGATCAGATAGTTAAAAAACCAAGTGTTCCCTACATCCTGCTTAGTCTCAAAGTTGATTCATAATATTATATGTTTTATCCATATTATTTTATCATTTATCATTACATTTTATCATTTGTGGTCATAGCTACATTTTAATATATTCATGTACATTTCAAATTTGCAATTTATTCTGCATTTTACGGAATTGATTAGCTTAGAAGATAATTTGAGAAATGTGAAGGGGTATTGTTCTAATGATTTTCTTTTCTGGCCATGTTTTTATTGCTTTGTTGATCTTGATTTGTGAATTAGTTGTCGACAGATTTTTTCCTACGGCAATATTTATTTATATGCGCGTTACGTCCGCTAGTAGTAAAGAATAGTATGAAGTCAAGAGAAACGTGGATCAAGAGATGACAAACACAGTGGAAGCCAAAAATGACCAAGGGTGCTCGACGCTTTGTGGTGTAGTTTCAGTGCACTTGGAGTTTTAAACTCCTCATTGCTGTGGGCTTTTATGGCCTCTCTTGTCCTTTTGCGATTCAGGTTCGGTCGACTCTCCACGATGGTGGAGGTTTTGTTTTCCTTGCACGTTACTTAGAAGAGGGACAGATGGTTGCGTTGTTTCTTTTGCTGGACCCTTGGTCCTCTTTATTGTTGGATTTTTTCAAGCATTATGTATCTCAAGAATGTAGTAACAAAATAACTATGGCTTCAATTTTTATGTCGATGCGAGATTTGTAATCTCCGTCCTTAAGACAATATTGCTCCTTTGGTACTAACGGTTTGCTATGACAATTTGTCTCCCAAGATACAACGACTATGACTTGTGGTAGGAGCACTCCAAATCACAAATCCTCAAATCACAAAGGTTCAAAGCACTCAATATGAAGAAATTGGATGAACAAACAAAATGCTCACAATTTTATCTTTTAATCTGATGTAGATTTCGAAAATAATCTTTTTAAACAAGTGGGAAATGTCATATTTATAGTAAACCAAAGATATGTGTCCAAAAGACACGATTTGGATGCACCATATCAAGGAAAAAACGCACCACAACATGAATAGACACACCATTCCTGTCAACAGACACATGGCTCGATCGATCGGGTTTGGTACTCGATTGATCGAGCTCCTGCTTCCAACGAATGAAAAAATTCTGTCTTGCTCCATCGATCGAGCCATTGTCTCGATCGATCGAGCACTTATTATTTTTTCTCTTACACTTTAATTTATTTCAATTTTCCAACACTCTTTACCGGTGTCTTTGGATATGCCTCTGTCGGCTCTGCTCCCGCGCTGGACATTTTGCTGGTTACCTGTCCCTTTTCTTCTTATCAAGGTTGTTGGTAGATGCTAAGGTAATAGTTCCCCCACTTGATCTGGATGGCAAGGACCGAACGGTCCCCAAACATCGGACCTTTTTTTTTCTCGCTTTTGTTTATCTTCCTGTAGGGTGTTCAATCCTTTATGGAACACATGCTAGTTGGTTTTTCTGGTGGTTTTGGTGCCTATTTTTGTGTACGGGTGTTTTGGTTTTACCTGTAGATTTCATACTATTACTTGTCTTGTTGTACTTGCATTCGGTTTTCACATCTTTTGGCCATGGATCAGAGATTTTGGTAGTGACAATCTTGTGTATCTTTGGTGGTATTTTCTTTGGCCTATTCCACTGATTCCAGGTCCTTATAGTTTGATGGGGCCTGAATTTGTTTAAATGTCTCCTGATCATGCTCTTCCGCTTCAGATATGATTCAAATTTATATTCCACCTTTTTCATATGTCATTTTCTCAATATGGCTGTGTAATTGTCTATATTTGGCATATGCATTTGCTACTTCTGTGCCTGGTCGTGTTTTTCGGCCTTTATTGGCTCTAGGTTGTATTTGTCGCTATTTTAATATAATTTATGTTCTTGTTAAAAAAGGGGGAAAAAGTCTTCATTAACTGTCATTCACATGCTGATGACATGTGTTATTATGCTCAAGATATTAATTGAACTAATTTATTTTAAAAATGTTTTTAATTAATATGGTGCAGGTTGCCTGTTCTTCTTTGTTGCACATTATGTAATTAATAAAATAAATGTTTTATTTAAGACCATAAACAATTCAATAATCTTTCAATTAATGAACTACTAATTAATTGATGATTTTATAATACCAAATCTGAGTATTTGGCTTTATGTTTAACGACATAATATTATAGTTTTTAAAATAATTTGACTTAATTGTTCATCTGTATATACTAGTTAATGCCCACCACACAATGCGCATAAAATAAGACAGTGACAGTAAGTAGCAATAATGGTAGCATTAGAATAAAAGCATCGTATCATATCATTTATCATTGAAAATTGTGGTTAAACTCTCAAGGATTATGTTATATTATGTTAATTACATGATTGTTGCATGCTTCAACATTTTTATTTTTGCATTATTGTAAAAAAAATTATATAATACATATTTACATATTAATTGCTTAATCAATTTTTAAGCTTATTTAATGCATTTATTATTTTAATTGACACCACCCAATGTAACATAGTTTTTTTGCTAAAGTTATTGGGCCCAATCATACTATATCAATGCTTGGATTCTTTCTAGATGACACAAATTGTTTTACCCGGACTCGACTTATTATTTACAATACTAAAACGGAAAATAATTATATGTACTTAGCATTTGTAAAGACCAAAATACATAAATATATATGTATGTATATATATATGTTTGTATGTGTGTTGATATTTATAAGACCGAATGTATAAAAGTTTGACCGATACTAATACAAACAAATAATTCTGTATGATATTCAATGTCTTGAATGTTATGGTTCAAAAGAGCAACAACATTTTTTCTAAGAAGACAAACTATTAATTAGTACATCAAGCAGATGGAACACACTTGAGCCTATCAACGCAACATCAACCTCAAATTTTATACGGGAAATGCTTCAACTATAGATTTTGTTACCTCGTTTTTAATCATAATATGCCCATTCCTCATCTTGACAATTAATTATTGTTGCAGTATCCAAACTGAAGCATCTAAATTTGTTATCAATCATACCATTACATTATCCAAAAAATCAAAGCTTGCCCATCTTGTATTTTAATTCGAGCTACATTGCAGCTTCAACATTGAAATGGATATCTAATTGGTTAGCAGCCGACATATAAGCCCACATTAATCGCATCAAACCACCAAAAAGCAGGAAATTCGCCATTTAGAAGCAGCCGACATATACGGGTTTTTTAATTATTTAACTCATATTAAATTATTTTTTACAAAATAACCTAAAATTAAAAAAATTAATAGAATGTCGTTTGAAGTCGTCTCCATTAAATTTTTTTAAAGAAGATGCCAATATTTTTTTTACGTAGTGGTTTGACTCTTTGTTCTTTCACTCATTTAGCATACTTTATATCCCTATGAATAACATGTGGGCTCAAAGAATGCAGTGCAGTTTGCAGAGCCATTTACCTTTCTACCCCAATTAAGAATATTTAAACTCAAATGCAAAACATCATAAAGAGTGATGTTGCTTATGAATTCAACCACCAAGATGCGATCTTGGGAGTGGGAACCACTCTTGGTGAACCCAACAAAATTGACCAATCTTGGGCTCTGGAGGCTAGACAAAATATCAAACTCGTTGTCAAATTCATTCGAATTCTCCATTCTCTGCTCAACTCTCGATGGCTTCTTGACATCAACGAGTCGGCCACCACAAAAGAACTCCTTTGTACACAAGCCCGTGACTGCCTCGGCCCAAAGCTTCGCATCTGGAATCGGCAATTGAGATCATGATTCTGATTTGCAGGAGAGGTAACCCATCAAAATTTATGGATGTTAGAAAATGGAAGATTGTGGGAATTGGAATAAAGGTTGGTGGTGTGGAACAATAAAGTAGTTAATGGAGGAAGAAATACATAAATATAGAGAGTCGGTGAGTGATGAGTGAACATAATCATGCCATTACATAATATATATATATATATATATATATATAAAGGAGACGCCATCTTGGCGTCTCCATCTCAGATGGCGTCTCCTTTAAAAACAATATAGTTTTTGAAGTCACTATCTCATTTGACGATTCGAGTCACTTTGATAAAAATTTTATTTTTAGGTTACTTTGTAAAAAAGAATTTAAATATGGGTTAAATAATTAAAAAACTCCGACATATACACCTTCAATAAACACACTTATGCACTAACAATTTATAGACCTCTTTCAACAGCAAAGTTATATGCTTGAAGCTAAATATGTTCATTAATTGACGTAGACTAAGAAATTATTACCTGTTCTAATCGGTTTTTAAGAAATAACAGTACTCTGAAAAACAAGGGAAAACTATACTTGGAAGATAGAGTTACCAAGTTTCATGTACTTATAAGAAAGAACATATTCTTCCCCAACGAACTGATTTCTCGTGATTGGCTTGTAGCTCATCTTTGAAGCATCAAATCCAAATCGAGGGATGGCAAATACTCAGTGCATTACCGAGAGATCGTTTCTAAATGTTTGAGAAGGCACGAGATCACCTCAATGTTTTGTAGTCTTGCATAGACACAACAAGCTCCCAAATTTGACCCGGTCCGTCACGCTCTCCTCCACTGGGAAGACGCGGTACTCATTAGCGAGCGTCTGGTGACCAACGATTCCTGATTCTCCTGCCTTTCCGCCATATGGAAGTATCTACATCTTTGGCTAATTTCACTTGAAGAAAAATGCTAATTACTTTAACGCATTGAATCCCAACACAAAGTAACGATGAAACATCATACAAGATCTTCAATGAGTTTCAAATGTTCCAAATTACCATGAAAATTGACCAAAGACAAAGGTTGTTCAGACTAAAATAACCTGATACCTGTAATCATTACTAAACTAACCTGATACCTATAATCATTGTCTAGATTAAAAAATTAAGCGCACAACTTCTAACCCTCAATCAACCAAAACCACCCAAAAAATTGAGATTTATAATTATTCATCGTTGTCTACATATTGAACAATGTAGACACAGTTACAAGCCTGAAATCCAGATGCAGATTAACAATTAGATGAGTTAAACAAACCTCGAAGCAAGTATATTGCAAAGTAAAAGTTCGCATTCCCGGTGCCATGAAATATTCTGAAAGTCTTAACAAATAAACAATGAATTTTAATCAAATACTCGTTCTAATGTCAAAATTTTCCCAGCAATGATGTGCGTAGATGCATCTATACCCCACAGGCACATGCCCTCCAAATCCATAGATTGTACATCAAAGGGCTCAGAAGAGAAACTCCAACGGATCCACAGAAGAGGAAGAACGAAAATTTAATTTCTGCATCCCACAGAATTTGATTAAAATGATAACAAAAGCAGCATTTGTTACAATGCCAGAAAACTCAAGTACAGAGCTGAATCTCCAACCTGATTATGAGCACAAATTATTGATGAGAATAGACTGAATATATGCAATCAACAAAATAAGCCAACGTAAAAGTCTAATACTAAATCCAACATCAACAGTTAACTCAACATTACAAGTGCTAAGAATAATCAGTGCAAGTAAAAAAATAACAGTTACTCAACAACCCATATATGTTTAATGATTTAACTGCAAATGCTGAAATGCATATGGAAAATTCAGTGAATTAGTAATTAAATGAAATGTTAATCAAAGTCAATAATTTGAAACAATTATAGATTCATATAAGCAAAACAAAGTTAAACATCAGTATCTATCCATATGAATCAGTTTTGTTGGCAATAAATTCAATTAGGTTAAAATCAACACAAAAATGAGCAAAAAGGTGCTAAACCAAACCGGTGTAACTTCATTATTACATATAACATGTGGCACAATTAATTTTCTGTTGAATACTTTTCGTGTGCTCTGAACCATCAAAGAATGTTTCCACCTTTTGCCCACCCCAGGAATGGAGAAGTCCGCTGCGGGAGAGTTACAACAGCAAACCCACTGAAAGAAGAAGAATAGATGGGTTTAGAGGAGTATTTTGGTTGAAGAGAAACTTTAAAGGTTTCTACACTTGACCATTTAAAGAAAAATAATTTTCTTACCTCATTGGTGATGTGAAGGATGAAAAATGGAAGATTCAAGAGGAGCCCTTTTTTTGTTCAACTATTTCAAGAAAATGTTCCCTATCTTCTTTATTTTTCAGCTTTTACTGTGTTTTATTTGGCCAGTTTCGAGCGAGGCTTGGGATGGTGGATGCAGTGGAGTCCAGTGACAAAGTCCGGTGCCAAGAAGGTCATGCGTGCTACGAACCTCCAAGGGTGACGGCATGAAATTGGGGGTGGAGACTGGAGAGTGGAGCATCTTCACAGATAGACAGCAAATGGCATTCTTGTAATAACTTGCAAAAAAAGAATTATCACGGACCAAATACGGCCCTTATTATATACTAGGGGCAAAATAAAAGGTAATTGATTTTGGATTGATGTTGCATTTGCTACAATTGCTTCTTCGATAATTAAAGGCTCTTGAAATATTGTGTAAAATCACTGCTCTTCAACTTTTCAAAAGTAACAAGGATTATTTGGCTTCAGATGAAAGAAATAGCAAACTTCAGATAACCACAAATATCCAAATTTTATGATGTTTTGTTGTCAGAACGAATTTCTTTAGTAATACATGTACTTCCATGTTTGATCTTTTTCTAATTTGATGTTTGAATAATTTGTGCCAGTGCTCAAGCACACTCTTTGAATGAGATACTCTGTGGGAGATTTCTTGTTGGCCTTAGTATTGGTGTGAACACGGTTCTTGTTCCTATTTATATTTCAGAGGTAAAGTTAATGATTCAGACATGTAAGTTATGTGGTCAACAAGATTATCTATCTGGTACTCCTTTTGTCAATGCCCAAGTGCCCAGTTTCATGCGATGCAAAGTAATATAACCTATAGTTAATTAAATGCTAGCAAATCTAATAAAAGTGAGAATTTTTGTTTCTAGCAAAGAATACTTTGCTGACCTTGAATTGTATAGTTTTGACCATTATCAATCTTCTTGTATGTTAACTTCTAAAATTCTTTCATAGATTGCACCAAGAAAAGCTAGGGGTACATTGGGGACCTTTTTTCAAATTGCAACTTGCCTGAATTATTGCCATTGCCTCTCTGTGTTTAGGGTTCCCTTCAGAAAATGATCCCCACTGGTAAGAACATACCTAAGCGCATATTCCTCTCTTTCCTAGTTTTTGTTGTAAAATGTGCAAAAAGTTGAATCAATTTTTTTTTAAAACATGCTCGATCGATCGAGCGGATCAGAAAGTTTCTGGTTGTGTTGCTACAGGGGCTCGATCGATCGAGCACACCCCGTTCGATCGATCGAGCCCTGTTTCAGATTTGTGAAATAGTATGTCCATTTATGTCTGGGGTGCGATTTTTGGCCAAATGGTGCCTCCAAATGGTATCCTTTGGACATGGTTTTTGGTCTACTACAACCAACATGAACCCACTTGATTTTACATAGATTTTCGAAATCATTATCAATTTTTTAGTGAAATTTGAGAGCATTTGTTGTTCATCAAATTGATTGCTTTGAACCTTTGTGGTTTGAGGACTTGTGATTTGGAGTGCTCCTATCACAAGTCATAGTCGTTGTATCTTGTGAGAAAAATTGCCATAGCAAACCGTTACCACCATAGCGGGACAATATTGTCTTAAGGACGGAGATTACAAATATCGCCTCGACCTAAAAACTGTTTTGAAGCCATCGTTTGAGAGAAATTTTAAACTAACAGTTTTGAAAGTTGATCATGTTCTCGTTTGTTTCTTCTCTTCTCGTATTCTTACTTACCTTCCAAGATTTAGCCTAGGATCAGTCATGCAACTACACATCAATTTCACGAATAAAATGTTAATGTATCTGTAAATTGTATGTTACCACTTTTATCACATATAGAAGCTTGAAATTTTATGTTTGTAATCAGGGGCAAACATAGAAAAATTCAGTTAAGGGGTATAATTGGGGAGTGGAACTAGATTTTCAGAAAAATCTATGTAAATATTTTTAAAAAAAATTCCATTTTGAAGGACTCGTGGTTTTCTTATGTTTGTTGCTCGTCTCTAAAGTACTTCTACAACGAAATAATCTTATATCATTTCCAGATTTCATTCCTGGTGTTGAATTTGAAGTATTGTGACTACCAGGTGGAGGATAATGTTATACATGGCCAGTATCCCGGGTTTCACGATAGCCCTCGGCATGCAATTTGCAGTTGATAGTCCCCGCTGGCTGTGTAAAGTATGTTACCATTATTATTTCGTGTGCCTTCATAAAACTATGTTTCTATAAAAACATGCTGGATCTATTTAGGCAGGAAAACTCAGTGAAGCCAAAGAAGTTATTAGAAGCCTCTGGGGACCGTCTGAAGTCAATAAAGTAATAGAAGACTTCCAGTCCGTCATTAAAAATGATGGTGCTTAAGTGGATAGTAATTGGCAGGAACTATTGGCAGAGCCTCACTCTAGAGGTGATGTCAAGGTCTTATTTTCATTTTTTTCATTTGTCAAATATGTTTTTTTTTAGCTTCAAAGGCAGGTCGTGTTTCATTCACATTCTTCGTTAAAGAAAAATCGATCATGTTGCATTGCATATGTTGGAGTTCTTTGAGTCCTTTATGAGGAATTGGGCTGATGGCTTCAATAGGAGACTTCGTATGAAACATTATGGCCTAGTGGCCTATTTTTCCCTTGTAAACCTATGCACACGAAAGAAAACGACCTTCCTTTTGTTTTAATCGCAGTCTATAATTGTAAGGAATATATATGCTTTGTACAATATGTTTTCATTGTATGAATAAAAGACACTTGGTTTCTATTTCATCAAGCAACCTTCAGATTATAGAACCAGATTATGTTGGCATATTGAAATAGAGCCCAAACTTTTCGGAAATAACATTGGACTTTTAGAAAGACTTGCTTGCTCTGGAATCGAGTTACAGATTGAGCAGAATGTTCATCGAATACTATCTTCTTTGCTTTATCGGGTCGGTATAAAGAGAATTTTCAAGAAAAAACTATACTAACTCTCAAGATTTAACAGATTCTTCAAGGAAATTGTTACTTTTGAGATAAGAGGCTTAGTGTATCCTACCCTAACGAGGAGATAACATGTTGATTACATTTCAAGTTTTCAATCTAAAAACTTGTCTTCAACCAAAAGAATGATAGGACTCAATAAGAGATTGTGAAAAATGTGACACCATTTTGTTTGACATTATTATTTTTTTATTTGGAGGACTTTCTTATATTATCCTTAGCATCCCACTTTATACTTATGGCCCAGTACATTTTTGTTGTGGCCGCAGTTGCGTTCATTGGTGGTGCCCTATTCACTATTCAGCAATTTGCGGGCATAAATGGAATTCTCTATTTTTCATCCTTGACTTTTCGAGATGTAGGAATCACAAGTAGTGCTTTGGCCAACTTATATGTTGGATGTACCAACTTGGCAGGTCTTGGCTTTATCTACGCCTATAATACTTAATGATAAGCAAGGGAGACAGGTGCAACTCATTGGAAGTTACTTGGGAATGGTTAGTAAATCTAAATACAAATATGAAATAATTTGATAAATCAGCATTCATATTCAATTTGACTTCTAGATGACATCTGGTGCATTTGCATTGCAATACGAGGTTCATTCAACCGACAATTTTTTTCTATACCAATAGTCAAATATGCTTTTGAATGAGAATTTTATGTATGAGATAAATCGAGTGACACGGGTATATTCTCAAATACTCAAGGCTCGATTTCGTTACTGTAAATTATGCTTGTCACCTGTGTTTTTAATAAAGAGGACCATTCTTTTGGTCTGTTTCGATGTTTGCCATAGTCGGTGGCATCAGCATTCCTGTGGGCGGTGAGATCAGCAGCAACTTATCAGTTTTCAGCACCATAATGTATGCTTTCTAGTATAATGATGTGATAGTAAATCTTTTCGAATTCAGCCCCCTATCTCATCTTATGTGTTCCGTCCTTACTTTTTCAAAGCATCCCATCTTCTAATCTCATGCGAGATTTCTGCAGGTGGCTATCAGTTCTTTATCCATATTACCATATATGACTGCCTGTACATGTATTTGCTAGTAGATTAGTTTTGGGGATTTAATTAATTGAGGGGAGCTTGAAATGAAGCTCCATATTTCTAGTTGGAAAGTAATAATTTTTGAAAATTAAATTAAGTGCATTCTCATACACCACGTTCTATTTGCATCAAAAAATTTGTATCGGTCTTTTCACCAGACATATTTGTTAATGTATGATTGTAGTGCGACTCTGCATACCCACTGGCCCGCGTAGATAGGCCTCGGCTAAAGAAGGTGGCTCTGTCACTAAGCAGGTCAAGTAAGCACAGATTACTCTTATCTAGCTAACCCAACTTAACCTTCAGAGAAGACTTCTTAGAAAATAAAGGAACCGGAATATTACGACTTTAATTTCTTGAATAAGGAAAGCAAAGCCAGCGGACTGTAAAAAAATCTGGTCCACCAGACATATTTGTTAATGTATGATTGTAGTGCGACTCTGCATGCCCACTGGCCGTCGTAAATGACATTCGATAATGAGCTCTATTAGCAACTAACTTATTTCTGTCCCCACTTTATGAAAATTATTAACCCAAATTGCTAGAAGCTATGTCATATAGCATCGTAAAACCTTTCATATATCTCCGATAAACTGATGTCAATGTGGGATAGAGTTTTACAGGTTCATAATCTTTTGACTTCAAAGATTGTTGCTTATATGTACATATTTACTTTTGCTCTTGGAGCTGGCCCTGTTACGGGTATTATAATACCTGACCTGAGCAGCAACCGGACACGAGGGAAAATAGTGGCATTCAGTTTCTCTGTTCACTGGGTACGTAAACAAAAGGCAACTGGTATGCAATTTAAGTCTTCTGTTGATGTAATATGCTTGGTGATTTCAGGTCTTTACGCCTGTTTTTCCTTGAACTCGTGGATAAATTTGGGGTTGCTCCAGTTTACGTTGGCTTTGGAGGTGTTTCCTTGTTAGCTGCAATATTCTCTTACTATTTCATCATAGAAACTAAAGGGCGATCCCTTGAAGAAATCCAGGTTTCACTGTATCAGGGCAGGAAGTGAAGCAATAAAATTAGCATTTTTTTGTACTCTATACAAATTGATGATATACAAAATCATATGGCACTTTGAATCAGGATATGGCTGTGTTGATTTATAAATTGCCGGTTGCACTCTTGTGACTTTAATTAAGCGCACCCCTCGGTGCATCTAAAGAATCGAGGCACACTTTACATCCAGGGATTGTGAAAAATTATCAGTTATGTTTTGCTATAATGCCAAACTCGACGAGATGATAAGCTGGGAGCGTAGATGGATTCAAAAACTGTAATGAAACGTAATAAAGACGAGGAGACTACTTGGATGGGTAAATTATTAATATATAAATCGAATATATACGTTCTATTATCTTTCGTTGGAGAGAATGATCTTCTCCCTCACTCAGTTCATGCCTGGCTAAAAGTAGAAATGGCAAACGCGTAGGGCCGCTCGTGGCACGGCTCGCCCGTAGGCTTGAATTTTTTAACCAATGATTTATTAAAAAAAAGTTTAAAAAAAATTAGGCCATGCCGATCTTTGATTTAAATTAAAAAATACTTTGTCGGCACGACACGTTTTCAAAATGTGCCAACACGAAATGCTACAGTGCATGAGAGGCATGTTTTAGCCACTTGCTGACTCGGTGTGTACAAATTGTCACCTCTAGCTAAAAGTAAAAGATATAGTAATGCAAGACATTATTGGAATATGACCAAGAATTATATATGTTTGCTGCATTGTTGTTAATGATGTAATTCAACAACTACAGATTTTTATATAGTTTTTTACGCCTTTAGCTTTGAGCTCACCGCTCCTCTTGCTCACACTGTTCGCTTCTGACTAAGTGTATGTTTTATTTGATAATTCTACTACATATGCGTGTGTCTATGAGTTTATGCCCACGTCTGTCAATGCGCGATCTGTACCTCGTTTATACATGAACTGGTTATGAATCATGTGTTCAAGAAGTTTCATTTCTGCATAATGCTTGAGATTTACTTGTTATCTCTTGGGTGGATGAAATGCTAGAGCTGTTAAGGAAAACTGGGTGAGTGCTAAGGAAGATCGACGAAGAATTTTCAATTATTTAGGCGATAATGTTACTATTTTGGTTCTTATCATGATTAATTATGAATCTTTTGAGTTATCAAACTGGATTAACTACCCTGCTAGAACAAATTAATACCCACGCACAAGATTGAGGCGCTATGCATGTGGTCAAATGGATATTTGAAGTGCCCTAAGTTTTATAGTGAACATGATGTCGTTTGAAAGATTGAGTTTGCGGGATTAGGAATAAAAAATTGGTCATAAAGGATGCTAATTAGTAAGTTTTGATGAGAAGAATCTGATTTTTTATTTATTTTTCATTCAATGACTGACAAACTCAAATCAACCATTAAGCAACTAGGATTTTGTAGTTTCTGAAAAATTTACCCCAATAGGCATTTTAAGAAAAAGATTTCAGTTGAGTCAGTTATACTTTTGCATCGAAGAAAAAAATTTGATAGCTGGAATGAACACAAGGTTTCATCTGTGGTGAAGATATGCTGTCAACTTGGAATAATACAATATTTTCAATGCTGCAAAAACCATTTTAGTTTCAACATGATTACTTTATTTCTTAGTGCATGGCCATAAATCTGACCGGCTGCTTTTGCCCATTAACAGTACTATCCTAACAATTAATGAGCAGAAAAAAAAATTTGATTAAGAAATTTTTTGATGGCACTCCAACTTCTGTGAATAAGATCGAGCATTTGTCCATGAAATGGAATTGATGATGATTTTGTCTCAGTTAGGAGAAGTAAGGAAACAAAATGTTTTCATATGATTGTTGACAGATTAAAAAAACCAAAGAAATCTGGCAGAGTATTTTATCATACATATTTGCTTATGTTTCATAAATAATTGAAAATGAGGGCAGAATTAACACGAGGCGACTGTTATTGAAAATTGATATGGTTATCTATTTGGAAAGAATAGAAAGGGCTCAGATATAAAATAATAGATCCCTTTATGTGGTTTGATGAGAAAATTATTTACCTTTTATTTGAGAAAGACTGTTTTCATTTGAACCCACTGCTAAATTGATGTTCTACTTGAAAGTGTTGCTGTATAGATCAATTACATGACGCATCCATGCATCTTTTTCAGGTTTCTGTGGCTGTTTGTCAAGCAGTTACAAACAGTTATGCCAAAATCATGGAATTTTTACTATTTGTTGAGGGGATGCATAACTTCATTTTTAGTTGAAATTTGCATCTTATATCGATAAAATCTCATACAGCAGGCAGTGACAAAGTAGGAACTGGATTTGTCGGTGTGATAGTTGAAGGAATATACACACACACACAATGATCAGCAGACAACTTTTATTGACCTATCTGTATCTGTAAGTTTATATAGTTCCATCTTGAGGAGTTATTTTGTACAACAAGGTATGTAATCACTCTATGGAGATGGACAACATTTGATTTTATTCTCTCTTTTCTTCTTGGTTTTACTTGTTACCTTTGTTAATTGTATGTTAACCTTTCTCTTTCACCAATTCTTTATCATTCTTTTGGACAATGGTTTATGGTATCAGCTGTTCAAGTGCTGGGATTCAGTTTTTCTGTAGATGGTTACTTATCTATTTGCCATGTTGCACTATGCGGTATATATGTTCATTTTTGGAGCCAAACAGAACTCTATTTAAAGAAGATCATTTTTTTATTATGCTTTATCACTAAAACTTTATATTGTATCTAAGGTGTACATATGCTTATGTGACTATTCACATATTTTTCACCTGAGAACTCGATTACATTTAAATGAAGAGCCATGTTCCCTTATAATAAATACGGGGAAACACAAAATTTCCTTTTCTGCGGGATAAATGAAAAATGAAAGAGAAAAGAGAGAAGGAAAAGATGGCAGTATTCGTCTTGGCTTGAAAATTGCATCTTTTGGCCATCTTGACAGTTTCTCTGCTTCAGTTAGTTATTTCTTTATATCAAAAATTAAAAAAATTGCAAAATAGTTATTGTTTATCATTTAGTTCACACATTTTAAAGTACAACGAAACTGGTTGACAGCTAGAGAATGACTTGTAATATTAAACTGCCTATTATGTCATTATGTGTGTAATATTCAATCTCAACCAAGTAAGAGCCTTCTTTTATCCTTCATCTCCAATTGAAAAGCAATGCTCCTGAGATTATAAGGCTTTACTTGTAACCAATTTTTATGGTTTTGCAAAAGTAGATCAGTTATTTATGTGCTTATTTTGTTGCCTTATTTACAAAGTTATGGGTTCTTCAATTTCACTGCCTCCCCAAATTTTGCAATATGATTTGAGGTGTAGTATTGATTCGATGGTAATAATGTTAGGCCTGGTCTTATGTCAACAACTATTGTACCTTTCCAATCGAACTATATGTCTTGCATCCATTGCACTGCATCCATTGCACTTTTGAGTTCTGAATCATCTTCCTTACGTTAGTTTCTTTCTGTGCAGTGGGTTCTCTCACCAAAATATTTCAATTTTCCTCTTAATATGATACACATGGGCTTTTCCGGCCTGGTGGCTTTCCTTTTGATCCGTGTTTTTATGGTAGAGAGCATTTCTGAGTTTCTGTACCTTGTACACTGTTAATTCCATTTTTATTTCGCTAATATTTGTGGTTGGGCCCACTCTTATACCTTGAAGGGTTAAGTTGATATGTAAGACCATAGCTTGTGACGGATTGGCCACTTTCTTTACTATTTGCTGTTATGGTGTTCACTAAGACAAAGAGTAGATTGAATGATTCTTGTTTTACTCCAAACGAAATTAATGAAATTAGGTGGTTTAGACTTGGCACAGCAGGAGAAAGAATAAGTTTCTTTATTCTTGATCATTTGACATTATAAGTGCAAAGGCCTCCGAGTTTGTAAAATTTCTTCATGAAAGGTTTATAAAATGACAGTTCTAAGTGTTCTACATTTGCCTAATATGTAACTTTTAGTTGTTGTCTGTTCTAGAATCAAGTCCCTGATCTCAATGAATATCATATATATTTTGGTATCCTTTTGGTTGCTTTATAACACGTTTCATGGTGTCCTGCTATCTTCTGTCTGGGATGTTTCGATTGTTTTTTCTTGGACATCAATGTGATTATTTACCACCCATTGTCCTTAATAGTCTTCACTGAATTTTACTTACTCAGGTTGTATCACCCGTGAAGATGACTTTTGAAATGTAAGAGATTTACATCCCAATTCTTATTCAGTTCATGTTGTTTCTATAACTAACCATGCCTTCCTGAATTTGCAGATATGTGACACGTGTCTTTCCAATTAGTGCCTTTTTTGCATCGAGTCGTTGGTAAGTATGCACAATGTTATGCAGAACGAGAAACCTTGATTGGTTTTATGAGTTTTGCCTTTCATCTCAGATACATATCACTCATTTGTGTTCATTTCATGATGTAGATGTTTTTTAATGCCAAAAGTCGGCCATCATGGACAGTATTATTATCCGACTTGTCAAGCATTGGGGAAAATAGTATCTCAAATCCTTTTGTATGATCTTGGATATCCATTGCGCCACTTCAATAAACTATCATGCACAGACTGTAATTTTGATTCATTGGGCAAAATCTGTTATTAAGGGATTTATTTGAACATTAGATGGGTTTTGTGTTTGTAAGGGTATACATCATCACTTCATTGCTTTCCCATATAGTTTGAGTAATCAGGAAAGTTTAATGATGGAGTTATCACCAACTGTATCCTCTGATTTTCAACATTGTTCTTCATTTCCTAACTAGTTCTTACAGGGGCATTGTGTTTTGAAATGTTGCTATCAGCATCAGCCTTCATTTCTGGGTCCATCCCAATTGCTTCAATTCCAGATTACATTTTTTGTAAAGCGCACTACCTTTCTCGATCTGTTAATCCGAGCATACTTATGCAGGTTTAGAAATACTGCTTACTTGTTCATCTCTGTGGCCTTCATCCAGATGCTCAAAGCTCTGAGTAGGTTTATTTGCTTTCTGTCAATCTTGGCTTTTTTGGCCATCCTTGAGAAATTTACCAACCAGAAATCTTCATCTCATATCCAATGACAGTGCCGGATTGCCACTTTTCTCATGGCTGTTATATGTGGCACTGACAAATTAAACTGCAACATTTTTTTTAAACATGATCCTGGTCAGTTTTGGTGTCGTCATATCTTCGTATGGGGAAATTCATTTTAACATAGAGTTACTGGAATGATGAAATCTTTGCTGAGGCTCTCAGGTTGGTCCTAACTCAAATTGACCAAAATGAGTTTATTTTCCATTTCAAGATGCTTGTTCAGTTATTAGGTGAGCACTTTCAGCAGATGACACAGACTACTGTTTCGGGAGACTTGCGCATAGTTTGGTTCCATTTTTAGTGTTTTTTTTTTTAAAAAAATTTGGTAATGAGAGGCGTGTTTTATGTTGTTTTCTGATGAGAGAATTTTTACCCCAATGCCAAATCATGAAAATTATGTTCCCTTGTGCAGTTTCGTGTTCCTCTTTGTTCCTTGGTATCTTTTGGAGAAGCCGGAAATGGAAGTCTTCCAGATACAGTTCAATTTGTGGACATTCTTCTCAAACGCACTTTGTGCCTTGGCTTTGAATTTCTCAATTTTTTTGGTAATTGGTAGAACCGGTGCTGTGACCATTTGAGTTGCCGGTGTTCTAAAAGATCGGATACTAATTGCCCTCTCAACCATTATTTTTCCTGAATCAACTATCACCAAGCCCAATATTATTGGCTATGCAGTCGGTACCCTTCTTATTCCAAGATGCAATTCATGCTGTTCTTGAAAGTAAAATTCTGGAAGACATCCCGAAGTTATTCTGTTTCTGCAGTCTTATGTGGTGTAGTCATGTACAATTGCTTGAAGGCCCAGGATATTCGATCATCTCAAACTTCTGCGGAGAGTATCACTGAAAGAACAGCTAAGGTAAAAACCTTCTATAGAATAAACTCTGTTTCTGAAGTAGCAGTTGATGTAAAATAGAAAAAAATCTATGCTCCTTAGGTTGTTCGAAGAATAGAAATACTGAAACAAGAGAAATGATAAGGATAATATAGGCAACTGGGCAGCTTTATAGAGAGACTTTGCTTGATAGTAAATGGTGTTTTTTCTGCCTACAAGCAAATCCAAGCTACCAATCACCTACAACTAGCGAAGCTGATCTCTTGAGTTGCTTGGTAAAGTAGCTTGTTGTTTGCTGGAAGTTCAAAATGGGAACACAACATGAGAAAAACGCCTTTATTGACTATCCATGAGAGGTTAAATGAGCTGTCCGGTTCTTTTAACGTTATGATCTGTATTGTGATTAATCCACAAATCATGGGTTCTATGTAGGTTTCTTCGAGTTACATTTATTTCCTTGTCCCGTGAAGTACTCCGAACTTTTCTTTACCTATATTCCTTCTATGAAATCTTGAGATTTTTAAACCACTACCTATATTCCTTCTATGAAATCTTGAGATCTTTAAACCACTTTGTACATTCATAGATTAATGTAGTATAACGTTGCTTGTTATTGCTTCTTCCAAGAAACCAAAGAATTGATACCATAGACAAAACTATGACTTACCTGTCCAGTTTTACAGGACCTTAAGACCAAAAAGAGATCATCTGATCTGTATGTTCCAAGTGAAGACTCGAACTATAGCCTTGCCGGAAAGACCGGAAGAAGTGGATCTCATCTAGATGTAATCGTGGACGAAGAAGGACCATTGATTCCTTCTTCAAAGGGCCTTTCTTCAAGAACAAAGCCTACTTAGTCGGTAGACTACACTCTCCTTAGCCTCGTCTTTCATTTCTGGAACAACTTTATTTGCTAGAATGAAACCAGTAGTGGTTCTTAGGCCCACGCCCCCATTTTGTGACATTCTGCCATTCTTTTGTGAACGTCTTTTGATCAATATTTGGATTGTTTTATGAACGTAAAATAGTTCAAGCAAGTAGCGTCGTAGTGAAATACTTCTTTTGCTTGCGAACTTTGTAGCACACCTTCGATAACTAGTGTTAATCTGGTGCTTGGTCTTAATGTCATTTTATATCTTTGAAATAGAGCATGCCTTTTTGGCTGTATGTATAATGTACAGATCTTGTTGTAATCCTCAAATTTTTTTGATTGGTAAATAAAAATCTATTACATAATTAAAACTGTTTGTGAAAGCAAAAGGCCTAGTCTATGGATCATCTCCAAGTATAAATCACTATGGAATGGAATAAAGAGTATAAAATGCTAAAAATAAAAAAATATGAATACTATGAAACACACGATCCGGTCTGCAAAAGAGCCTTCAAATTTCTTACCATTCCGAGCAGTCCAAATATTATATACCATGGCACCCAAAACGATTCCGTGAGCCTTCATGATATGGGAATGTCCCCGAAATCCTTCTTGGATTGCTTTAATGCACATCAAAGAGTAGACATTGTGAATCTCAGATGCAACCAAGAATTTGTGATGCATTATATTAATTCGTGAAAAATTAACTTATGAAGGATTGCGTTACTCCTTCCATAGCAAATGAATTGTCACTCCAAAATTTATTATAAGATTTAAAACACTAGCAGCCGATGCACACGCGTTGCATGTGTAATGAAATTTTAAATTATATATATTGTATATGTATACTACATTTTTATATTTGAAATATCTGATTTCAATATGATATTTTATGGGGTTGAGAAAAACTGCCGCATATATTTTCGGAAGGAAAAAAAATTAGTGAAAAATTGAGAACTAAGTTGGGAAGTTTATAGGTGATCTTCCAATATTATCCATTTATCTCATGGTTTCATGGCTATTATTAAAGCAAATAGAGGGTATTTTTAAAATTTCACAATGGTCATACCAAAGTGGTTACTATAAGATACTCACACATTATAATATAGTATAGATACGTATGATTAATAATAAAAATAATAATAATAATAATAATGGTAACTTACTGCCCAATGAGAGGTATCATCACTATACGTGTAATTTACATTCTCCATGGCATCTTTCTTCATTTTTTATATTTACTTTCATTTGATTTCACGAATATAAATATATAAAATGAAAATAATTCATATTTTTGTCAAATATATTCTTGACAATAGTTTTCAAATTTAATTTTTGATTTATATGAAATTAAAATTCCAAATCTGTTTACACGATATATAATTTGATTTTAAATTTTTTTAATAACTAACTTAATAATTTAAAATAGTAACAGAAATTAATCTATGTAAAACAGAAATGCCAAGGCCAAAGCACAGCCTCAACAATGGCTCTCTTCAGAAATCGGGTAGCTTCATCGATTCTTCTCCGCTCACGTCTCCAGCCTTTATCCCGATCTCTTTCTTCCGGTGAGCACTATCTTTTTTTTCTGAATCGCACCAGCTATTAGATGAAAGATGTGCTTATTTATCCCGATCTCTTTCTTCTGGTGTGCCCTAGTTGTTTTGGCTGACATGCTTTCAACTGGTATCGTCTTCCTTTAGTTTTTTGACAAATTCTTGTAGATTGTGTTTAGGACGTTAAATGAATGAAATTTGGGATACGTACAGATTGAGATTATAAAGCATTTCCGGCGGCTTTTATTTTCGTGCTTCTGGCTCTTCTTAATAAAGGGAAAGTTAGTAGAAGGGTTCAGGAATTATAAGTTGAACGGTTATGACTTCTAAATTCCATATTATCTTTTTTCTGGTGTATGGAAAATATATCAGGAACACACAAGATGGATTATATTTTCCATGAATAGAACAGGAGGTCAGTTGTAGTTCAAATTGGCAGACCTAATTTCATCGCATTCTAGCCTTTCGTGAGCTCGACGCAAAATTATAAAAAGTTTCATGCTCAACTTCGTTTGAATTTTCAAGTTTGTGCTCAAGCCCGTGTTGGGTCTATATTCGCAAATTTGTGTTAAACATGGTTCGAACTTTATTTCAGTTCGCTGTGAAGAGAAATTGAATTTATTTTTTACGATAAAGATCGCAGGGGGGATAAATTTCATTGATTTTTCTGGTACTTATTATGTTGAAGTAGTAGCTTTGTGAGCTTTTAAAGATAATATGTAAGCTCAATTTCGTAAAAATTCAAGATCAAATCGATCAATTCGATAGCAGGTTGGCTTACTTAGCTTGTCCATTTCAGTGATTCAAATCATTCACAATATACGGACCTGTTTTCCCTTTTTGCGAGAGGGGGTCCTGAAAAGCCTTGACCTTAGGTACTTGATTTCGTGGATTATTTTCCATTCTCTTGTTTGATTTCTTCATTTGCAGGGGCAAATGAAACAGTGGAGCCTGAAACAGTGCCGTCGTGGTAGTTGCCATCAATGATGAACCAGATGTTCATAATGGACATCAGCTCCCAAATTGGGAGTTGTATGCCGTTGTCAATGATGCGGATTGGGACCCAGATCCACAACATTGAGATGCGATCTGGCCAGGGAGGGAAGCTTGTCCATGCCGCAGGAACCTCTGCAAAGATACTTACTGTTCCCAACAGGTCCACAAGGTAAATATTCATATCCGAATTGAAAGATTTTTGCATTTGTCAACCTTTTGATTGTTTTTAGGTACTGTGAGATAAAAGTGCCATCTGGAGCCACAAAACTGATAGACACGAGATGTAGGGCGACTATTGAGATGGTGTCAAACCCAGCTCATGGATCAAAGAAACTTCGAAAGGCTGGTCAAAGTAGATGGTTGGGGAGGAGGCCGGTGGTAAGAGGTGTGGCAATGAACCTTGTCAACCATCCTCATGGTGGTGGTGAAGGAAGAAGTAAGAGTAGCGGGAGCCATGGTCGCGTATCGGTTTCACCCTGGGGGAAGCCTACTAAAGGTGGATACAAAACTGTCAGTCCTAAGAGAAGGAAATAGGTAGGAGAGAATCATCCGAGGGACTTTTTACCTTTTTGGCTGAAAAATGTTCAGTTTATTTTTGATGTACGCATAAATAACCCAAACCCATAATTTGTTAGGAATTTATATGTAAAACCCCAAAATCCATGTCCAAAGCAAGAAACATCGTCTTCCTAATCAACCACATAGTCGCAGCGAGGCAGTTGCATTCCCACGAGCACACAGACGGATACATGCATATGCATATATAAATCAATAATGAGCCAGAGCGAGAAACACGTCTTTCCTAATCAACCACAAAGTCGACAGCAAGGCAGTTGCATCCCACGAGCACACAGACGGATACACACATATACATATATATAAATCAACATGAACGGTATGCTCTACTCATGACAAACAGCAACAAGCTGCTTCCCAATATTACGACCTGAGAAGAGTCCAATTAGAGCCCCTGGTGCGCTTTCAAGCCCTTGGGCTATGTCTTCTACGTAAGTGACCTTTCCTTCCTTTATATGAGGCATAACCAAGTCAAGAAATTTCGGGTATAGGTGGTAGTAATTGCCAACGAGAAATCCTTCCATACGCAGTTGTTTTCCTATCAAACTCGTCAAATTATAAACAGCTTCAGGCTTCTCGAGGTTGTATTGTGAGATCATCCCGCATACGCCTATGGACTCTCATGTTGAGTAATACTGCATCAAGCATCTTCCCTCCGACGTTTTCAAAGTATATATCAATGCCTTCAGGGAAATACCTAATAAAAACAAGATTTGAATCAGCAGTGTAGACAAAAGGAGAAAATCGAAACCAAAAAAACTAAAGTTGTTTGAAATATAGGGGGTAAAATCATATTTTTAGCCCATACATACACAGTACATAAAGGTCATACACGTTCACTGAAAAGTTGAGGGGTGGGGGGATACTGCCCTGCTGGCCACACCTTTCCTCTGCAATTGAATTTTGAATGATGGGTCTTCCAAGATTTTTAAAAGATACAACTTTCTGAATTTATCAAGGAGAATGGAAATGAAATTTATAAGAACAAATACATAAACAAAATTCATTTATGCAATGGCTACGTGATCACTCACTGGATATCTTGTTTCGCATAAGAGATTTTAAAAACTCACTTTTTCAAAGCACCGTTCAGATCTTGTTCTTCTTTGTAGTTAAATGCATCATCAAACCCAAATTTGTTCATCAAAAGATCAACCTTCAGCAATCGAAAAGGAGATGTTAATTCAGGAGCCTGATACAATAAAATAGCCTACATAATACGTCTGGTGAATATTGAATTTTAAACTGGAAAACAACAGAAAGTGAAAGAAAAAAACTCTCAACAGAATATGATGCTCATTTTGAGCCATTCACAAAGTGAATATTTGCTACCTGAGTATTGAACCATGTCAGATTAGTAGAAAAAAAACATGCTTCCAAGACATAAGCGTAATACGAAACTTCACTACTTCACTCACAATACTAGTTTATTATGTGAGTGGGCCTCTCAAATTAAGTCACTTCTACATTTTTTTCGGAGCCAATGTGAATCATAAACACTGACCTTGTCTTTGCTTCCTGCACTTCCAACAACATAACACCCCATTAACTTTGCAAATTGGCCAACAAGCTGACCTACAGCTCCAGATGCAGCTGAAATGAACGCGGTTTCTCCCTTCTTTGGAGAGCAAACCTCGAAAAAACCAGCGTAAGCAGCCATTCCATTCATACCTATAAAGCAAGATCATATGCCCATTAAAGTAACTACAAAAGGAAACCAGTAAAAGCCATACATACACACAAATTTCCCACATCAGTAACTGAAGTACTATTCCAAGTTCTAGTTTTTTTTTTGAGTTGTTAGAAACAAGGAGGATCAAAACAATAATAATGCAGTAATCATGAAGAAAACATAAATAACTGGTTTAGCCCATCAAACTTCAATTATTATGGCATCATAGATTCAAAAGCCTAAGTCGACCATGTTATGATGTGGTTACAATATCATTCCAAAATATATTGGTGATTATCCTTCCAAGATAGTGGAAGAAAAAATGACTCGATGATATGTTTAACTTACCAAGTAAGTCCTGTATAGTAGGAAAGTGGCACGTCTGTGTCTTGAATTTTAAACAGTGTGTTTGGAGCTGTAATAAGGGAGTACTCCTCCCATCCAGTGAATCCCCACACCAAGTCATCCTTCTTGTAATTGGGATGTGAAGAATCCAGTACTTTGGACACTCCGTATCCCACAACAGGCTGTTATTAGTTTAAAAAAATAAAAATAAAAAGAAAGCAATTAAAATGATTGATAAGTCCTCTAAGTGGTTAGCATGATCATGCTACGACTATTTTTTTACTTGTTTTTGCCAAATTAATTCATCCACTTTGCCTTAAGAAAATACTTAAGGTCAAAATGAATAATATGTTGTGGTCTTCATTTTGACACACACACACACACAGAGAGGCAAACACACAAAAATTATAATTGAAACATGAAGTTTGAGACATATTTTCAAACCCCAAGGGTGTAGTTTACTTATTATTTTAGTCTTTACTCATTTTAATCTTTTATAACCAACTTCTTCAAACAAAGATTGCGATAAATTTCCTCAACGAAGGAGCGTACAAAAGACTCGGATCATTACAATATTCAAGTAATTTTACAATGCAAGGCAATGCACAAATAGAGAAATCAAATGTTTTATATCACATGCAGATTTTAACTATAATGCTTTTGTTACAAGACTGGACACTCTGTTAGAGCCCATGCTAAAGTTTCAACCAATTCATGCCAATATCAACTAAGTGTAATTCCTCCTAAACAATAAAATATATTGACATGGGACTGTTCAATTAAACACGAAACGAAGAGCATGTTCTATCACCACACTAAAAAGGATTATCTTCATTTTGCTCCAGATTGTAATCTCTAATGAAAAATAATAATAAAATAGATCATTCCTTTGCTTTCTGCAAAGAGCAATAAAATTGCAAAGAGCAATTTTATTGTAACCCTTCTAAGCGTTCTATTTAGCTACTTAAAGCATAAGCAGATGAATGCAATCCCTCAGATAAAAGAAGGCAGATAACAATCAAGAGCAAACAAAATTCTAGTAAATAATACTTTTGCAATGCCACTTTTTACTAAAAAACATCATTAACTTAAATATTATTTCAACATCACCATTGAAGCATCTGCTCTATAACTCGAAAGACATCCATATTTAATTGAAATTTAATTCCATATTTTATGTTCTTGCTTCGTATCAATTTTATGTCAAAAAAAATTTCTTGAACCGAAACATTCGAGCTGCACATAGATATTATTCAGTCTATTATGCTATAAACAGAAAATTTCCATAAAATTCGGTTTTTCCAGTCAATTTTTAATTTGTTAAAAAATTTCAATTCTGAACCAAGTAATCTGAACTGGAAGATTTATTGAAATAAACTAATCAAACTATTAAAATACACCAATTTTTTCACTTATTTTGACTCAAATGAAAATATGCTTGACATCAAATAAGGTGATTTAAATATGTATCTTGGCACAAGTAGTAGTTGTATGCACTCGATTTGGCACACAAACTAAAAATTAAATCATAACACCTTTTAAATAAAAATACATAGTTAAATGCCAACTATTTTAGACTATGTTAGTCAATTGATGGAGCCTATCACAATCAAAAGAAATTCATATTTAGAAATCAGATTCATCAACCACTCGATAGAGACCATTATAGTAAAGAACCATAATACCAACCATAACATCCATCTACCATAACTATAAAAAAATATCCCAACTTCGACTCAAGGGATGATTCACTGTTTATAACTGGCTCTTATTTCTGGGCATTTTGTATTTCTTAGCCATCAAAATACCTATTTGTTCCTTTTTATGTTCTGATGATGCACTTTGTGCTTCTGATTCTGCTTTTAATCACACAATTACTTTTGTTATTGCAGATATCAACAGGCCCTGAAGCACGCCAAGTAACTGGTCCTGCAACTCCATTACAACTCAAGAACTTCGTATTGTGTCAACATCTGCAAGATATTCATACACAGATGATGTCCACGGTTTCAAGGTTACCCGCTGTTGCTATGGATGTTCTGTATGCTGCTCTTGGAACATTATATGGTGTTGATGGTGATTCAGTGACCTCCTTATTTCAAGCCATGCTTGATCGTCTTGAGTCTTGCATCTTGCAGATTCATGAACAGAATTTTGCCACTCTTGGCATAGACGCTGCTATGGACAACAATGCGTTTCCTTACATGGAAGAATTACTGAAAAGTAGTCTTCACTTTCGGACCGAATTTTTGTCCAGGATTTTGCCTGCGTCAGGAGCTATCTCCTGTGGCACAGAAACTATATGCACGAAGCTCGTGGCATCAAGGGTTTTGATATTTTTTGTAAGACACGCTGCTCTTGTTAGACCATTATCTGAATCAGGGAAGCTGAGAATGGCTAGAGACATGGCTGAAATTGAATTAGCAGTTGGTCAAAACTTGTTTCCGGTGGAACAACTTGGTGCCCCATATCGCGCCCTTCGAGCATTTCGCCCTGTTATTTTCCTGGAAACATCCCACCTCTGTTCGTCCCCGCTCCTTCAAGATCTTTCCCAAGTGTCATACTTCACCACCTGTATTCACGAGGCCCTGAAGATTTACAGTCACCTCTACAAAGGAACAAGCTTACTCCTATCCAGTATTCATTGTGGATGGACTCACAGAGTGAGGATCAGATATGGAAGGGGATAAAAGCAACTTTAGACGATTATGCTGCAAAGGTAAGGGCACGAGGAGATAAGGAGTTCAGCCATGTTTATCCTATTATGCTGAAAATTGGGGCATCATTAACCGGAAATGAATCATGACTTTGACAAATATTGAATTGAACTAAGCATGTTTTGTCTCCAAATACTGCCGTATGCGGTGCACACTAAATTTCCCATTTCAATAATGTCTGCCAATTCCTTGAGACTACTACCCAATTTTGTATCATGAGTCTAGTTCCGAATCTATTTTCTGCAACACCATTCTCCTTAGTTTATGAAAGTTGACTAAGATACATTAAATTGTTGAATTTGTATCAATCTGTGTTCTGAGCCTATTATATAGTGTTTTTTTTCCTCCTATGTATCATTCCAGTTTTGACTTGAAACTGTAGATTTGCACCAGTTTCTTCTGAAAGTGAAATTAAAGTTGAGAATTTTTTGTTTGATCATTTTGCATATTCCAGAAAACAGGATAATTAGTTACTATGCAAATAAGAAGAGAGGAGAACAATTTATGGTTAATACAATCGAGATAACACAGCCAGCGCCAAATTTCAAGATACGGGTCGGTGAAGAAAAATATATCCAATAGTCAACTAAACCACAACAAAAAAAAATCTGGCTCGAATGACTCATTTCACAGCCTATAAGGACTCCCCTGCTACAACACAAAACCAAGATGGATACACACCCAATTCTTTCAGTAAGGTACCAGAAGCAGTAAGCTTGAGCACTACTGACTCAAAAGCAAACCAAGTAGTGAATACATTTACCAAATGCCACAACTTTGATTGAAAAATTAGCTGAAACCAAATTCTATTAGCATAAATACGGATGAAATAATAGAACAAAATGCAGCCAAACTTTGATCAGTTGTTGCAACAGTGTCAACTGATACTCAGAACTTGCTATTTATTCATCAAACCTCTATTCCCCACATATAAATTCCAGAAGACTATAAACAAGTAAATTTAAAGAAAGTCACACAAACCTGGTTTGCTTAACGCGTGAAACCAATCATAGAACCCGAACTCGTCAGCTGCACTTTCCAAATCTACAATAAACATCATAAATATTAAAGTCTCCAGCTGAGAAGAAAAGCCTTTCCTTAAAGCCTCCTGCCCCACAACAAATTTTAAATAAGGAAAGTTAAAGAAGAAAAAAAAATGGGAGAAGGATCTTAAGCGAGAAAACAACTTAAATCCTATACCTCTGGTAAAACTCTGGAAACTTAAATAAGTGGATTAGTGGGAGATCCGGCCAAACCAGCTTTCAAGAGAGCATAAAAAATGATCTTCCGGACCAAAAAATACACAATTCATTCATAGGTTGCATCAATTGAGAAACTTGATATAAAATTTTTATAATAAAACAACTCCACAGATTAAAAAAAAAATTAGTAAGCATACCAAGTCATTGGAAGCAAATACTTTGTATGCCAATTAAATATCAAGTTATTAACTCAAATTAAACTAACTGGAACTCATAAAGCAAAATTCGCCAAAATCTCCTTAACAAGACAAAAATTAACCATCTTGTGCAATTTCAGTCACACTGCCAAACAAATATTTCTTTGCTTTCATTAAAATATATCTAATTAGGACAGGGATTAGCCAAAATTAATCACGAGGGAAGTCTTAAAGCTACCAAAAATATGCATTAAAGTTCAACGCATCAAACTTATGTAAAAGGATTAATATTTACAGTTCTATGATGCGAATACATATACATATACATATTACATATACCTATAAATGTGTGGATGTGTGGGCAAAGTTTTCCACATGAATTTTCTATTTTGCCACTAATCTATACTTAAAATTGTTTTAGGTTGAGGTCATGTTTGGAAAATATACATATACCTATAAATGTGTGGATGTGTGGGCAAAGTTTTCCACATGAATTTTCTATTTTGCCACTAATCTATACTTAAAATTGTTTTAGGTTGAGGTCATGTTTGGAAAATATGTTCAAAAATAAGGCCAAAATAAAGGTCAAATAAGGAATATCACAATGTCTTGAATTCTTTCCTTTAGACTCTTCATTTGATTCCATTACAATTATATTTAAACAATTCATCCAAGTCTATTCAACTCCAACTAATCGAAACTGCAAATTTAATAATTCTTTTAACGTTAGTGAGTGTTAATGGAAGGTAATGAATTGCATTCATCTCATATGAAAGAAAACATTGAAGTGGTAAAATATTTATATTGATGGTATTTTAACTTATTTAGATGTTCTAATAAAAGACCTTTGCTCGGAAAAGTGCAGTCATTTCTAGGATTATGGGTGGTGTCTGTGATTGCCAACTGGTTCGACTTCTTCACTACCGTGTATATCAGTGAGTACTCTTCGTTCTGCTCTCTCCCTCTTCTCTCAAAGGACACAGGTAGGTATTTCCATTTTTTTGTAATACTTGGTGGTGGAAGTTTTAATCTCTTTGATTCGAATGTTTCCAACGTACTATAGTTATGACAACATTAATCAGACCTCAATTACTATGATTTCCACAGTTTGCTTAGTCATAGGTTTCACCGTGATCTCTGTGGCTGGATCATCGACAGTCAACTCGGGGTTGCAATCACAGAAATCCACAATAAGGCCGCCATATCGAGCTGTCACTTGCTCCGGCAGTATGTACCTGTTACAGCAACCAAGATACCAGGTTACTCCAACTACGCATACCGCTCTAAAAAGCACAATGACAAATATTCATAAATAAAACTTCTCGCAATTGAAAAGAGTTTCGGCAGTCTTCTTCGATCCAGAAAATACGAATTTACTTTTGGTCCGCTGTGTCAGGAACGGGCTGATCATTGTGTAGAACGCCAAGTACCACCAAGGGACATTGATGAACACCTAAAAGCAAGAAGGATTAATCCACACTCCACAGGAGTATAAAGATTCAATTAACTACGACTACATGGAAACACAAGTCATCGTCCAACCAAAATTGCTTAACATCGACTGATTTCAGATCGCAATTGCATTACTTCTCGGTCTTGTAATTTCTCAGAATCACACCGAAGCCAAAACCCATCATAAATATAGTAAGTATATCAATCAAATCAATACCTATTTTGCCACAAATTCAGGATAATTATCCTGAAGAATCTGCAAAGCCTGTTTTGTCGCGATGTAAAGCTCCATTTTCCCCAGTCCGGGAGATTTTTTTAGATCACTAACTTGAAAAATTGTATTGATCCCACCAGGATTAAAGTCCAATTTCCTAATACTTCTTTCAAGAAACTGAATTCTCCACCTCAGATACTTCATTATCTTTTCCTCATCAGCAAACGTATTGAAATACAGCTCTTTATTCTGAAACTCCCCATAAACATTATAACACACTGTGTCCGTTTTTATCGTGTCCCTGGATAAAGACAACCTTTTCAAGATCATCACTCAAATCTTCCTTCACTAATTCATCAACATTAAAGTCCTTTCTCCATTTTATCGTGTTCTTCAACATGTCGAAGGATTCTTGAATATTAAAGTCGCGGGCTCGCAGAAACTGGAGTAAAAGCACGTCACTCCGATCGTCTTTTTAACAAGGGCACACCCCAAATGGACACTTCTTCAGGCGCAGCCGGAGTGCCCGAGGAAAACAGGCCATGTATAAGAACTTCTTGTACATTATATTTGAACTCTTCAAGTTTTCTACGCTCGCAATACGAGAGATCTGAAGGCTTATTGCTTTCTTTCTTGAAAGAACCCGAAGCCACTGGGACCTTTTTCTTATTTGCTTATGATGATTAATATTGTAGATGATAAATCACTACTTCACCAAACCAAAACAGTTGACATAATTTTTTTCCAAAATAATTATTAAAATGTTACAAAATGGATAAATATTGTTTCTAAAATGTTCCATTCAATCTTATTTTACCATGTGAAGTTTGTTATGTGGGCTTAAATACGATTATGAAATTATTTGAAAAGGAAATGAGGTAAACCTTACAGTTAATATGAATTTTAGTGATAATTTATTAGCATTTGTTAGATTATATTAAAGCTTTTACACAAGATGATAATTTTATAAATTTCTCCGTTACTTTTATGTAACATTATTATGAAATTAAAATACTATTGTAGTTGGAGTTTAATATACTTAAATGGATTATTACAGGCTTCTCCAAGATTGTACTTTTGATCTGCTCCACTTTCTCGGCCATCACCTATCATTTACGTGTTGATACATTGACAAGAAAAACCCACCTGATTTTTTCTTCTTCTGATTAATTGGGTGCAAAACTGCTGTCTTACATTATCTTCAGTGGAAAGCATGTCACACATTCTGTCATGTATAAGTGTTGGAGATTGTGTTCTTTAGATAAATATTTTATTTTAATGGCCTAACAATTTTTTACATCTTTATACTTTTTACATCTATAAATTATCTATTCTTGCATATGAAGTGTATTTTTCAACACAACCTAGGACTGTTTTCTATAATCATTATCTAACTTTAACGTAATTTGAAGATGATGCATGAAAGAATAGATCCAAAGCTTCAGCACAAAAATATGCAAGCTTTTCAATTGAAGAACGCCGCGAGTACATTGCCAAAGTTTTGGAAAACAGGAAAAGAAAAAGATTAGTTGAATTTCATCATCGCCCTGCTGAACAAAGACGGATAAAAAATTGTAATTGGTTGCTCAAGGCCTAAAGGAATCCAGGTAACTATCAATGCATGTTGTAAATCGCTGTTAAGGATATATTAAAGAAATATTTGTCATTTTCTTACCTTATATTCTTTATTTAATATTTTTGTTAGCTGGATCAACAACACATGAGTCAGAATTCCTTCAGCTACATGAGCTAGATCCAATGCACTATTGATGTTATTGTGGTGCTAAAAAATTTCAATTTGAACCTCAAACTATTTGTTGTGACAATGGCAAGATAAAACTCTCAGTCACAGGGGTGCCAGTTGATTTGAACAATCTATTCACCGAGAATCAATCAACAGAAGCTATTCAATTTCGAAAAAGTGTTCGGGTCTATAATAGTATATTCTCATTCACTTCATTTGGGGTTAAGATTGACAAAGAACTAGCTTCTTCACGCCAGGGGGTTTATACTTTTAGAGTATTAGGTCAAACATTTCACAATCTTCCCTCTTTGGTGCCCAATGACGGTAGTCCCTCTCATTTCCAATTATATTTCTGGGATATCAGCAATGAACTACATAATAGAATGCACATAATGGACAATGCCGATATTAATGAAGACACTATGAAAGTGTTAATGAAAATAATGGAAGGAAACCCTTATGCTGAATTATTGCGGAGGAGAAATGATTTTTCTTCCATTGACAAGATAAGTCTACATATTCGTAAAAATGCTGGACTCGATCAACGGTGTTACAACTCACCAACAGCTGACCAAGTTGCAGCCATTTGGATAGAAGGAAATAATCCTAATATACCATATGATAGAGATATTGGTATCCATGGACAAAATGGTGAATGTCATAGAATCAAACACTATTTTGAGTGTTATGATCCATTACAATATCCACTACTTTTTTCAATGGGAGAAAACGGTTGGCACCAAAATAGTCCGAAGTACAAGACCGGTGCAAATGATAGTGGCAAAAAGCAGACTTCCACCAGCAACTCAAAAAATTGTTCCATTGAAAATATGCTTAGTCAGGAACAAGAAGGTACTTTTATCAAGTATTTTTTTTCCAATTACTGTCTGGAACCTAAGTTGACTGCTTACCTTTAATATACATTGGATACAAAATATAACTATAATGTTTGATGTTGAACAAAAAAATCATTCCGGCTCTCAATAACCTTAGCCTATTATTGTTCATTCATTATCCTGAATAATTATATCAGTTTTTTTTATAGAATGTATATAATAAAACAATGAAAACTTAATCCAATAGTAACTACCAAATATTTTTTTTTTTGTACAGGACGTCAAAACTTCAGCATATTATATGGCTCTCGAAGTGCCAGACAGGGGCCAATACAAATTTCTTTTCAAGCTCGATAAAAAGATTGAGTCTCGTAATGAGATTTTATCTATTATACTTGAAGGATTTGAAAAGCCGTTTCAGAGGTTCAACAACATCGACGAAAATAATGGTGGTGCAAAACAAAGTCATACCACAAAATCGCGGAGCAAAAGATATAATAAGCAACAAATAATTGATGATATCTGTGGAAATACTCTCATCGAAATTGTAGATGATGACTTGCTTGCTTCTTTTTCAAAGAGATGGATAACCAAAAAAGTCAGTCCACCAAACTTCAAAGACAACAAAATAAGGAGCTCCAAATAATTGATGATGATGGAAGTTCAAGCATTAATATTGAAGACGACAAGAAGATTTCTTTGTTAACAAAGAGGAAGAGACAATTGAAAAAAAAAAATTGGGAAAATAGTGTCCGATAACATCAAGCAAGAGAAACTTTGAGCTATGTGTTTTAATTTAATAATTTAATAAAATTTAATTTAAATTTTAAATTAAAGTTTTTACGTGTTTGTTTATTGTTTATATATATATATATATATATATATATATATATATATATATTTGTTAATCTCATTTTATAATTATTATATATGTTGTCATCACGTTACATTCTAGATTATAATTTATTATAGGGTCAAAACTTTGTTTACAATAAAATTTAGTTAATTTGGACTACAATCAACAGCTTCTACGTGCAACGCACGTGCTTCTACCTAGTCTTGTTAAAAGTGTGAAAAACAGATAATTCATGCGTAGGTAACGTCATCAATAAATACAATTTCTACATAATTACGATATCATCAACTATAAAGCAAGTAATTTATTCACAAAAATAACAATTACCCAGATCTCCAGGGAAATAAAACCATAGATGGATCTAAAACCAAAGAAAAGATACATCTAAAACAATCCTCCGTCGGTGTACAATTGAGCGCATATAGGTGGTATATTTTCATACCTGATTCATTAAAATCCTAATTTTAGATAACATCTACAAAAGTCCCAAGAAAATCAACAAATCACGGAATCTGAAGAACAAAGGTAAAAAATACCTCCTGCAATTGAGGAGCAACATCCCAGCCCAACCGCGGTCTCTTCCTAGGCCATTGATCCATCTGCAACGCAGTAACGAGCTCCATCACCATTTTAGATATCCAAAGTTCGAACAAAAATAAGGAAATTCTTTAGAGAGAGAGGTAATAGTTGGGCTGTGTGTGAAACCCGATAAAATACAACGAGGAGAAGCCATTGGAGGCTTTGGGTGGGCAAAAATTTGAAACTAGGTAAAAGTGTGGCAGTGAAAGAAGAGGAAAAAGAGAGTGAAACACAAAATAGGATTTGGTCGGCGTAAAATTTCGTAGTCAACAACTCAAAATGGCATTCTTGTAATTAGGAATGGAAAACCAGTTGAAATCACCGACCAAATTTACCACGCTTATATAATGTTAACTAGCGAATGACAGCCGCGTAATTCATGAAAATAATGCCTAATGAAAATAAGCAGCAAAAGCGATGGCATTAGAAACTAAGGATATAAGGATGTACCAGTTATTCAAACATTTCCAAGTTATGAGTGATATTGTGATCATGGCAGGACTTGAGGACTAACAAATGAGTTGACAAAAGAAAGCATGTTACGAGGTTCAATGAATGGATATAAAACAGTCAAGTCACATATATGTTTTAAGCTATACTTCCTCCCAAGAATACAGCTTATAAAGGCCATATTTCACTATTTAAGTATACATGCCAACACCAACTACAATAACGTTTCGCTTATGATCTTGAGTTTCCTAAACATTTCTCACCCACTTTGAAAAGACAACTTTTAGGAGACCACTGTAAAATTCCTTGCTCTTCTCAAAGGTGGACTGTGACACATTGGAATTAAATAGCATGCCAAATTTGGTAGTCTCAAAAATGCTCATTTACAATTAGCATACCAACTGCAAATTATATTATGAAAAAAAATTAGGCATGAGCACCAGTAAAAGTCTTATGTATCATGGTGGTGTTTATTTGGGCATGCTTCTGCAGATGCTGAGAAGAAAAGAGATGCAAAACAAAGAGATACAACAGTTAAATGCATCATCTCCCGTCTAGAGGAGATGGTAGAACTTTCCTATAAAAGTGGTTGCTCGTTTTCTTTCATCTGCAATTAAGAAAAAAAAGATACATTGCATTCATTTCCTCACATCATTCACACCAACACCTGCGGCGAAGGCAAATAATAGCATATACTTATTGCACAATTGACTATAAGGCTCTATAAAACTTCTTGTGTAGACAAGGAGTTAACAAACAATGAAATAACTTGAATTTGAAATATTTTGATCGACTAACAAACAAATATTGGACAAAACAACATGTATAGGCTGATAAACACAAGGGTGAAAACAGTAGTTAAACAACAGAGAACATATAATCTAGGTAGTCTCAACAATTTATGACCCATTATCCAATGACATGTTTAGTGATAAGAAAAATTATGTTTTTGTCCTTTTTCTTCAACAAAACCATACAAGCAAATCACAAGAGTAGATACTCCGTTTGAACACCAATGAAGTTGAATAGCTTTGATGAAAACGATTGTGAATAGAAGTATCCAATTTTCCTTTTATAATTTCTAAGTGCTAAATTTCTAGTATGAGTTTAACGTGGAAATAACAATTCCGCAAAGACCATAAATTGCTTGAAAAAAAGAAACACAACATGATACAACAACAAGCTCCATTCTTGATCAATCCATCACTTTGCTCCTTGCATACATAGAGAAGCAAGAAAACATAGACAAAATCTATCAAAATTCATTAGAAACATCAACCTCTTAACATTATTGTTAAAAAACTACTCATGAAACTCATGATAGCTATATTGCATACCTCGAACCAATCACAATTGCCAAAAGATACCCAAGCATTGACAAAGAATGTCCAACAGAAATCACACAATAAAGCAATTCATGCAAATGCGGGAAAACAATTTTTTTGTGTGCTTTCTACGCAACTCACCATTTTTTCAACTTCTTAAATCTAGCTTTTTGCCATGAATAGATTGGATTTCTCTCTTTACCACATGCATGTGGCATGTGGTAAAGAGAGTAAGTCACTAAGCTCCCATGCTCGCTAAAATTCCTAATAAGATGCTAAAGAGCTCATTAACTATTACATTATCAATTAAATTTAAGATGATTAACGACTATGACAAATAATGCTAATTCTGAGTGTGATGAAGTTCAAATAATCTTTCAAAAATTTGAAGCTACTTTTCAATCCTAACAATTTATTTGAAAATTGAAATCTTCCAAATACTACAATTCTATGAAATTGTTAGCTTCAAATAATTTGTTTGAAAATAGAAATGAATACTACACTTCTGTACAATTCTTAGCTTCAAACCCATCCCCAAACCCGGATACTTTAGCCTACCGCAAGATAAACCAAAAGCCAGAATCGTAGACCAATTTGTACAATATTTGATGTACAATACTCAAGAAGATGATGCTATAGCATTTGGGAAAAAAACACAAAACTTGTAGCCCACTCAAATTCAGGTGAAATTCAAACGAAATGTAAATGTAACCCACCTCCAACCCAGTTTCTCCTGCTGGCGCTACACATTCCCCCATTGACTCCCTTGGCAGCCATTCCATTGCCTGGATTCCACTGTACCTCTCCATAGACAACACATACCCCATCCAACACTACACCACATGACCCTATATAGAACAAAAATTACGAACTTTCAATTTAATATCAAAGATTTTAACATTCGAACTCACAGGTGTAGTACCTACATCCAGCTCTCACGCGATTTGGTAACGATGTAGGGTTTTCAATGCTTTCCGATGAGGCCGTGGCCGGCTCCCACGTGGCCTCACTCCTGCGGTTTTTCTTGAATCTTGTCGTCATTTATGGTGGTGGTTGAGGTGGTAGAGAAAGAGATGTTAAGGTAAGAAGAGATGCAAGTGATTAAATATGAATTTGAACCGAGAATGAAAAAATATTAGCAGCTGAGAATAGAAAATTGAAGCGATTTTAGATCTAGGAAAAGTCGAGGCCAATGGCATTCTATTGTTTAGGCAGAACATGCACACAAAAAGCATGCCAAATTAAATGCTTTGGATCAAAGCTTTTCGGCAATTCCAGGGCCCAAATCCACTATATCCATCTGGGTCCATGCTTTTGTCCCAATTTCTTTCTCCATTCTTTCCAAAGCTTTTCAGCCCTAATCATGAATCCTTGATTGACAGTGAAGATGTTCTTAGTGAAGAACAAAGGGTTATTTCCTGGTTTGGATTGGGAAATTTTACCTGTCAAGTAGGTAATAATGCTTGCCTAGATTTATTTCCATTCCAGATAATTGATTTAGTCGAATTTTGTTACTATGTAAATTGACTGTATTTTTGTTTGCTTTAAATTGCGTACAGTGGTGTTTCTCTAGGTTTGATTGATTCATGGTTTATCGTCTTCTTCATTGATTCCTTTAAATTGCCTGCTGTGCTTTATTGTACTAAGATTCTGCATTCCAGTGAGAGCTTCAGTCCATTTTTTTGTTGATATCTCGTTGTGGGAACTAAATACTCATCGTGGGATATCGCGAACTTTGGTTGATATCGATTCTTAAATTACCCGGTGCCTGTTCCAGCAAAGGTACATAAATTTTGATATGCTGTAAAGTGGAATTATTCTCTTTCAAGAAGATGATTATCGAGTTTTTGAAAGTTGTTGATGTCTTAATTAATCTTCCAACTTGGACATAGTTTCTAGCATTGGAGCAAAATACTGGTAGCAGTAAAAAATATTGGGTGTCTGCTGCCAATTCCACGGCTACCGATGGGTGAAGTGATATTAATAAATTATCAATGAAATATGTGTTGTGTTGTATGGAATGCTCTATTATCTATTCAATTTTATGAAAAGGTCAACATTTGTGATCTTCAAAGTCTATGCCAACATCATGCATTTAAGTGTACCTATTTCAATGTTGTTATGTTTATTCCAGGTTTGAGGGAGATATATTGTTAGAATGTGAAATATTATTCGCTACCTCTACGAGCACTACCCATGAGGGTATCACAACCCTTGTATGAGTATCTACCCCCAAATGTTGGGTGAAAGATACCCATGTAAGGATTGATACCCCCATGATCTAGTGGCCATGGGGGTAGCGTAGAAGTATTCTTAGAATGTGGTTTATGAGTGATCTCCTTTTTGAAAATATGAAGAGTCTGCGCCTCATTCTTGCTGTATATTTTATTCTTTTGTCGTTTACTTATTTTGGAGATGATTTGGTTTGGTTCTCATTGCAGCCTGCTTTGTTTGCTTAGGAAATATTAGTTATGCAATTTAGAACATATGCCTCGGTCAAGTGATTATAGATTGGGCAATAAGATACATAACCGTAATTAAAAAGGCGCGGATCTTACATCAAAATGTTTCCTAAAAGGAAAAAGGACTTAAATGCTCGATGTAGAGCAATGTATGCACATAAATCTACAATAAAACTATATGTTATTGCTGCATCATTTGTTGTTTCGACGATTCAAGAAGTTCATCCCTTAGTAATGGATTTTGTCTTCAGTTAGAAACTCTGAGAAATTGGGAAATTAGTTTTCATTTACATGTTAATTTTATTTTATTTTATCTAAATGCAATGCCTTTTTTCCTTGCTAGGCCTTGTATTAGTTGAGAATTGAAAATGCTTATGCGTCAATGTAAATATTGATTATATATAACTGGTGGCATATCAATGAAGGCAACAACGTTTGCAATATAAACAAATTTATTTAGCTTCCAGTTTGGATAATGGCAGTTTGGATAATGGTATGTGGAAAAATTTGACTTTAATCTTTATTCATAATGTTTATTCTATGAAAATGTTGGTTGATTAGAAATTTATTTCAATAGTGGAGATATATTTTTAGATTTCTTGAACAAAATTGGAAATTTGGATTGAAAACTTCAAAATGACCTTATTCATGGTTAATCTTTTACTTAAATCGATTGTACAATGTGCCAAAAGACGTCATTTTTTCCCTATTTTTAACTTATCTCACTCAAGGTTTATGTAAATATTAGAAATTATACCAAACAATAAAAAAAATATTGTTTGGTATTTTAGTCATTATACCAAACAATAAAATTAATTCACCATCTTATCCTCAAATCAAATACCATATAACTTACAACACTATATTATTTTAAACTATCTCAGAATTTTAATCATTCTATCGTTATCCCATCACTCACTTCAAACCGTACTTTAAGTATTAAAATGTTTATTCTATGAAAGTGTTCATGAAAATATTATAAATTTATTTCAATGGTGGAGATATATTTTTAGATTTCTTGAACAAAATCGGAAATGTGGATTGAAAACTTCAAAATGACCTTATTCATGGTTAATCTTTTACTGAAACCGATTGTACAAAAAAATAATGTGCCAAAAGACGTCATTTTTTTCTATTTTAACGTGTCTCACTCAAGGTTTATGTATACAACAACAAAACACCAATTCCAATTCATCTACTCGAAAGGTATGAATAACTTATACATCCTTTGTTCTTATTCTAATGCTGCTAGGGGTGAGCAAAAGTTCGGTTAAACCGAAAAATCGAAAAAACCGAAATATTTTGGAAAATCGGTTCGGTTATTTCGAAAATTCGGTTTTGATTTTTTAAAAAATCGGTTAATTCGGTTCGGTTTCGGTTTTCATTTTAAAAATATCGGTTAACCGAATAAACTGAATAAACCGAAATTTTTAATTTTCTAATATTTTTTAAAAAATAATTTTTTTTTTATTTTAAAAAAAATCAATTAATATCATTCTTTATTTAAATTTTATTTTTAAATTTTTAAAATCAAATAATCTAATTATTTTAATTTTTAAAATCACATTATCTAAATTTTAAATTTTATTTTATTTTTTTTAAAAAAATATCGGTTAATTCGGTTACCGACCGAAATAACCGATTTTCTATCGGTTCGGTCGGTTCGGTTTCGAAAAATAAATCGATCGGTTCGGTTACATTTTTAAAAATCGGTTCGGTTCGGTTTTCAGAAATTCGGTTCGGTCGGTAACCGAACCGACCGAATACTCACCCCTAAATGCTGTTGATTTTGCTATTTATTTTCACTGGGCATTATTTTCGTGCGATGAGCATTTACTAGTCGTCGTCGTCGTCGTCATCATCTCATAAAAGCTGATTTGGTGTGGCCAGCATAAATTTACCATAACACCCCTTCTATTAAGACAAAAAAATCTAGGATAAGAATATTGTGGAATTAAATGGTAAAACCAAATATCAGACACCCATTTTTTTGACAAGCATACACCTTCTTCAGACAACGTCTCCCTATTTACACATTCTTGGCAACATGTCCCTATTTACTCATTCTTCGCACAATAATAAATCCTTATTCTCACGCCTTCGATAACCATTTCGATTCACAGTAGCAAATCCATCGGCAGACCCAAACGGATGAGGTGTTTGGAGGTCCGATCTGGCTACGGTGGCCGCATGTTCATGCAGATCTAGGCAAACCCGAAAGGAAGAGACGTTTGAAGGACCGATTGTTTCGATAAACAGCTTCATTCTTAATACAATTATCGCATGTTTCGCGGTCGGTTTTTTTCTTCTAATTCTAATTTGAATCCGTATAATCTGATTGAGAAACGGTTGCGAGATATAGCATGATTTTCAGTTCGGTTTGCAATTATTTGGAGAAACTGTTAATTCATTTTGCAAGAAGTTATACTGGATATAATGTATAATCAAAAGGAAAATTTAGGAAAATTGGGAGAAGTTGGAGTAATTCTGCCGTAATTTGAACAATAATTCAAAATCATTCTGATAAAAAAAAAAAAAAGAATTACACTTTGAGAGAAGAATAATTTAGTCAAGAAGATAAACTAAATAACCATTAAAAAAACACTATTGGAGATACAAATAGTTATACATTAATTCATATAAAAAAGATTCAGATCTTGCATCAATTTCTTTTTCTTATTTCAGTAAAATCCATAATAATAAATGGGGAAAGAGAGAGAATAGTGAGACGAAAATGAGGATAGTGATGTTAAGTGAACAATAAAAAGATAAAGAGATAACATATCAACTATGTTGCATGGATTCAAATACACGGATATGTGGATATACAGATATGGGTACGACTGCACGGGATTTTTGAACTTTATAGGATACGATACGTTCGAATACGATAAATTTTATTAATTAATTTATATATATATAAATATATAATTAATAATATTTATAAAAAATCAAGTTTCAAGCATATAATCAATAGTAAACACATTAGAAATCAGAATAAAATTGCAAACTCACCAACTTCACGACAAATGGTAATATATTAATCCAGGACATCTAAAAATTTCAAGCATATAATCGACATAAACACATTAAAGTTGTTAGGAAATAAGGGTTTAGTTAAATAATTTAATTTTAATTACAGTTTCAACCCTATTTTTTAAAAAAATTCCGAAAGTTCCCGTATCTAACCTGTGTGGGATATGGTCATCGGCGTGTCTTGACCGTATCCGAAACATATACGAAATAAAAACTTATTTTTTATCCCCAGATAGGCCCACATGACGTATTCGATATGTATCGGTGCCGTATCCGCACGTATCCGTATCCCAGAAGTATCCGATACTTGACCGTGAAATTTTTTGGAGTATTGATGCAACATAGCATATCAATGTAATTACATAACAAAATAAAATAATGAAACATATAAAAGAAAAAGAAATTACCAGATGTAGAATGAGGGGAGTCAGGGCTACTGGGGTAACCCCAAAAGTGCTTGGAATTTTATTTTTGAACACTTTTGGGGTTACCCCAGTGATCATAACCCTAGTCCCGACTTCCCCCAATTTCGAAATCAATTAAGGATTTTTTGATCAGGTTGTTGCTGGGATTGGTTTTGCCCTCGGGGTGTCAGATAAGTTGTACAGTGAGAGACAAGGTGAGACTGTTAAGAGTTCGGGATTGCCAGACGGGTCAGGTTGTTTGCATTTTAATTTTGCCTTTCATGGCTCAAAATCATAACTTGATAGATGATATTATATGTGTGATTTCTTCTAAAACCTAAATGGGTTATAATTTAGTCAACTGAATAACTGTAGATGACTGAAGATACCAGTTTGTTCACACGATCCGAATGAAAATGCTTTTTTTTTAAAGGGATTAATTACTTTGATTTTTCTGTTAATTTCTTGGATATATAAAATGGCTTATCGAAAATATATTTTTATTGTGAATGATTCTTTTGAGCTTCGACGTTAGAAAATGAGATTAATCTTCAAATTTTGGTTTAGTTCTTGACTCAATGGTGAGGTGCATATAAATGAATGGTAATTATTATCATTAATTTACACACGCAACACACATCTCCATTAGTGTTAATTAATAACTAGCGAAGCCTAGCGTGCAATGCACGGATAATAATGCTCGATGAAATTAAAAGTGATTGTATTAGTATAAAGAGAAAAAAGTGATGTATTAGTTATCCATATCTTTAAAAGAGATGATCTGAAAATAATGATGATGTTGTTAGTATACATATTTTTTGAGTGAAGGTAAGTTGAAATAGGAAACAATGAGAGTTAGGGGGGTGTTTGCAATTGCTTTTATTCAAAGTATTTTTATGTTGCTTTTGCTTAGAGTTGAAAAAGTTTTTAAGCAAAATCGTTGAGGGTTTGTTATTAAAAAAACAGCTTAATGAATTTCAAATTATTACAACATCATTACCACACAAGTAAAATAATAAAAAACATCTAATGATCTGCTTATCTGCTTATGTTTTTACCTGTTTATTTTATAGAAGCAATGTCAGAAATAATGAAATAAAAAACTCAAAATTTGTTTTTTGGTTCGAAAAGCAGTTAAGTAGTTTCAAAAAATAATCACAAACACCCTTTTAATACTTTGACATATTGTTTTACTAATGATTCTCGGTAAAAGATTAGATAATAATATTCTATTTTGGAAGTTTTCAATCTTAAGTTTCCAATTTCGTTAAAGAAATTTGAAAATATATCTCAATCATTGAATGTCGAGTCAGGAGCAAAACCAGGAAAAAACGTTTGGGGGCAAAATTAAAAATTTCAAATAATTAATTATCAAGAATATATAAATATTTAATTGGCATACATACATAAAACAATAACTAAAATATTTATATATTTATTTAATAAAAAATATTATACAAACAAATTAATTTAAGGAAATAAAAAAATTAAAAAATAAATAACTATAATTTTAAATAATTTATTAAATATAAGACCAACATATATAATACCAAAATTGTTTAATACTTTATCCCTCACTATTTCTTAACCATCAAAGTTTTAGAAAAGGATAAAAAATAATTTTAATTATAATAATCCAATTAAAATGAATATAAAAATAAAGTACTATGAACTAAAGAGTCAAAAGAAGGCAGAACGTTATAAAAAGAAAGTGAAAAATAATAAATCATGATGCATATTGCGGACAAGGTTCCAACCGGGACGCCTACGCGAAGCAAAAAAACTTAACACCGAGCAAAACCCAACTTTATTACGAATTCCACAATCGAATATTTCTATATATCTATACTATATTATAAAGTGTAACCCCTTATAATAATTACTTTGGTCCGTCCTAAATAAATCAATGTCAAATTACTTATATGTCCAAACAAATTACTTGGTTTTTTATTATTAAGGGGCAAAAAGATAAACAAAAAAAACATTACATCTCTCCCTCAATGTTCCAAAACTGCTTCAGTTTAAAAAAAAAGGAATCTCTTCATCAGTTTTAAAAAATTGTGATATGATGCACAAAGTATTACACATATCCAATACAAAATATTTATTTATTACGTTATACATGCAACGCGTGTGTGTCGTCCGCTAGTATAAATAATATATATGGGGGGTCTGCGGCTACCCCTGCACACCTCCCTCCCTCCGCTCGAGCAAAGAAGAGATGGGGGATTCTCATAAGAGACCACTTAATTTTACTATATTTTAACTCGGCTAAGCTCCAGGTTCAAGTCGAAGGGCTACCATTCAATAAATTAAACAAAGCAATGGCAAATTGGCAATCCATATTGGTAATGGATTTGGACAATATAAGTATGATGGTCTTAAACTCTTAATTCAGGAGGAAAGTGGAGTCTCATATTACGACTACGTGCTGCTATAAATGTCCTAAGACCCCTCAAACGTTTTATGAATCTTCGGGACTCAAACTTTCAGTGAGTTATCTAACAAATAATTTTATAATTTTTAAAATCAAATATTTTTTGGCCAATTTTACCTTGATGTTGAAGAAATCTTACTTGACTGAATGGTTATTGGATGGATGATAGCGAGCCGTTGAAGATGAGTGAATGACCGATGGTGAAGCCATGAAGGATGATGGGTGAATTTTGAATCTATCATTGTAGAATTTTGAAAGCCATTCAAAAAATAAAAATATTTAGACCGATCGGTAAATTTAACCTCAATTTATAAAGACTACATAAAACTAAAAAAAAAAAAAAAAATTTGGGCTTGTGTGTGTGTGGGGCGGGGTAGGGGTAACATACTCCCCTGCAACTCCTCAAAGGAATGGCCCATGATATGCAAATGCATGTGCTCTCCCCTATTATCAGGACAATTCAACCTCAAGATTCAACAGAAATCGGTCAAATTAATATTGACAAATTGGACATGCAAAGCATTATCAACCAAGCCCCACATGAGGCTACGTTTATGGCTAGCGCGACTACATCTACTGCTAACAGGCAATCAGATAATGGCAAGGGACAAAATGCCTCTTACTGCTCTGGACAACTCAGCTACATCTTTGGACATTTTTAGGAACTCTCATACTGCATTTCCGAATACGAAATAAGTCTCACACCTACCTCTAGTATCTCAAAAGGATTTCAGTACCACCGGTCGACGTTGGTAACGGAAAAAGCAAGAGTTCCTTGATGGTAAACATGCCATGATTCAGACAGAAAGGAAAAAAAAAAGAGGAAGACCGTTGGGTAGTGTTGGTCAAACGAGAAATATCATCATGCAAGGCAAAAGAAAGGAAATGCACATTGAGGATATGGACAGCGAAGAGTTAGCACGACCAAGTAAGAAATACTCACTTCTTCAAGAAGCAAACGACGAATCTTACAGATATCGGCGGAGGCTGTGGTGCAGCCCCTCCGGGAATTATGAATTGTTTAAGTTGGAACTGCCAGGTCTTGGGGGATCCTCAGGCAGTTCGTGCACTCGGAGAATATATCCGAATTGTCTTCCTCATGGAGACAAACTAACAGCTTGGAACGTAGACAAATTGAAGGAGAAGTTTAACATGTTTGGAATTTCAGTACCTGCTCGACGCAAAGCAGGTGGATTAGCATTATTGTGGAATTAATAACTTGATATCTCCATTAAAAGTTATTCTCATAATCCTATCGACGCCTTGTACATACTAATGACAATTATGGATGTTACGATTTCTTGAAAACTTATCAAACAATTAGAACCTTATATGTTAACCAAGAAATGCACAGCTGATTGACTAATCTTGAAGCACCAATTTACGTCCAGATATGAAAGCAAATGACTTGAATATCGAATAACATTTCCCTAGCAATCTTGATAAGAACACATGCACAAAAAACAGAATCTTAACAATGAAAAGAAGAACACGAGATCTCCACGGGAGAAGACATCTCATTCATTAACACTTTAGGAGATACAACATGATCCTTCGATTACATGAATTCAAACAGATTCAATCACTCAATGTACAATGAATCTCTCCTTCTGAATTCACTCCAATCACTCATGCGATCCAATCTCCTCCCTCAAGCTTTTCAGAATCCCTTCTTGATGCTTCTGTTGCTTTTGAATTTTACCACTCTTCCCTCCCTTTCCAGGGCAAGTTGTTGCCCCTTTTATAGACCTTCAAATGCTCCACCTGCTCACCTAGTAGCAAGTCATTCAAAACTAACTGCCTATAACAAACGAAAAAAAAATCCAATCTCTTTCAACAGCTCAACTTCCGTGCATGCACCACTTGGACATCTTCACTAGGCTTCAAGTGTTTGTACCATTTAATATTAGACAATTTCTTTACAAATCTCCACCTTGTCTATTATTAAATTTTCCAGAAATGTCGTCTCCACCAGCCCTTTCCTAAGGCCGTTCTCCACTTGTTTCCTTTACTGATTGAAAGTTGAAAGTTGAAAGATTCCTGATAGAAGCGAACCCTTTTGTGTATCCGAGGAGCCTCCTACCCATTCTCTCAGAATCAGTATAATTCCTTGATATACTCCTCACACTTTGGTTCCTTTTATCTTGTTTATACAGTTTATTCCTCCCAAGGCACTTCCTTACATGAACGTTGCAAAACACATCATTAACCTTCCTCCTTTCTTCACACACTGAAGTCCATGCTTGATTTTGTCCAGGTGAGGCAGAATCTTTTGACTTCAAGTCACAAGTTTCTCAATTTCTATTGAATTACCAGCCTTCTTTAGCTTCTCACAACCTGTTTTATCAACCTTAGGATCAACACAGAATGCACCAGTTTTAGGAAATAAAAATCTGAGTCCTTTATTTGGTATTGAAGTTCTGGATTTCCATCCTTGAATGGACATAAAATCTTCCAGGTTTGATACAGCTTTGAGGTTAATCTCTTGCTGATTTAGCCCATTTTCTTTTCCCAATTCATCAGGTATAATCCCTGGAAGCTCCACCTTGACTCTAATATCTCCCTTAAGCATGTAAATTCTATTTTGTTTAACACCTTTCACAAGGACTTGATAGTTGAGACTTGAGAGCCTTTTGTGATGTTTAATATACCATCTTCTCCTTTAAAACCCCATCCAGAAAGGTCAAGTGCTCCTAATGAAATGATGTTCCTTTTGAGTCCAGGATCATCGCGTTGAAGCTATGTGGATTAAATCTGAGAGATGTGCGGAAGTTATTGCCAAATGCTGGAACAATGGATTAAATGACAATAATAAGAGATTTTCTTGATCATATTCGGGATTGCAGAATCGGTTTACTTCGTTGGGGTAGTATCGAGTTTTGTAGCATTAGACGAAAAGTAAAGGAGTTAAAGGGGAAAGTTGATATGCTCAGATTGCAACCAAGAACCACATAAATGTTGCAGACGAAAAGGACATAAGGCTCAAGCTAGATGAGGTCTTGGATAAGGAGGAGATAATGTGGAAGCAAAAGAGGAAAAGCTCAATGGATGATAGAAGGGGATCGTAATACATCATATTTTCACTCAAAGGCATCCAGAAGACGACGATCGAATACCATTCACAGATTAAAAGATGTCCATGGCAATTGGCATGAGTCCATTGAGGGCATCCAAAATATTGCAATGCACAACGTTCAATGAAATGCATGATGTGCTAAGAACAATAGAGCCTCGCGTTACTGATGTTTTGAACCGTCAATTACTTCAGCCGTATACAACTCAGGAAATCACTACAGCTTTATTCGACATGTATCCTTTGAAATCCCCAGCCCTGATGGTATGTCTGCAATATTTTATCAAAAATTCTAGGATCTAGTGCACAAAGAAATTAGAGAGAATATTCTCGATTTCCTGAACAAAGGTATTTTTCTTGAGAAACTAAATTATACACACATCATACTCATTCCTAATTGCTCATCTCCTGAACTTATTACACACTTCAGACCAATTAGCCTGAGTAATGTCATCTACAAAATCTCCGCCAAAGCCATTGCGAACCGTCTCAAACCCATCATGAGACATGTTATTGCTGAATCTCAATCTGCTTTTGTTCCGGGCACAGATTAATTACGGATAATGTACTTGTTGCTTTCGAAATCAATCACTATTTAAAGCGAAAATCTTGGGTTAGAAAAGGACAAATGACAATTAATCTAGACATAAAAAGGTACAAATTGAACTTTATGATGGCTATTACGCAGATGGTCCGACGAATTAGCAATGTAGCAGCACATTATTTAGCTAAATATGCGTTAGTGTCATCTTCGGGGTTGCTTAATTATCCGGACTTTATTCAAAATATTGTAATCTTTGAAACTTTGCGTTGATCAATGAATTTATCGTTTATTCTATAAAAAAAAAAAGAATTAAAAATACTTTTAAATCGTTCACCGAGATTCGTAAAATTATCATGGGGAGAATTGCTTATTGTTAATAACTGATTGTAAAGCTTACAAGGTTTTGGTAGTTAACTCAACCATTTAAACGAGCGTTCGTGTCATTGTGTGTAAATTATTACCATGCCGTGAAATTAATACGTCATGCTATGCATAATCACAACTTTTAGATGCGTTCGGTTCGTGTATAGGATAAGCTAATGATAGATAATTTGGTCGATAAAGAGATGATCTTGTGTTTGGTGTCATGATTAATAATACAAAGAAAAATAATAATGAGTTTGGTATAGTTGATTAAATATTGTATAGATGTAAATTATATACTAAATTATATGAAATACCCTTGAATGAGTTTAAATTTTTTCGTTACGAAATTCCATATTATTATATTTAGAATATTTTTGTATTGTATAAAATATTTATTTATAAATTTATTAAGGGTAAATTGAGTAAAAATTCCACACTCAAAATTACAAATGGATACGGTCCATATGTCAAAAAACTTAATTCAACTCCCTACTGCAACTTAAATTTTATTCTAACTCCCTATCTTATTAAACTGACTATGATACCCCTCTATTAAAATGTGAACTTTTAATTTTGAGAAATCATTACAGTAGGTATGAAACGTATACAATTTTGGTACAAGTTACACATGAAATCGATATGAAATCTTAACAAATTTGGTACAAGTTACACATGAATTGGTATGAAACCTATACTATTTTCGGTACTTAATACACGTGAAGTTGATATGAAACATATACAATTTTAGTACTAGTTATACATGAAGTTGGTATGAAACATATATAATTTTGGTACTAGTTACACATGAAATTTGTATGAAACATTACTATATTCGGTACTTATTACACGTGAAGTTGGTAGGAAACCTATACAATTTTGGTATTAAGTATACATAAAATTGGTATGAAACCTATATAATTTTGGTACTAATTACAAATAAAATTGGTATGAAACCTATACTATTTTCGGTACTTATTATATATGAAATTTGTATGCAAGCTTTACAATTTTGGTACTAGTTACACATGAAATTGGTATGAAAACTATACATTTTGGTACAAGTTACACGTGAAATTGGTATGGAACATATATTATTTTTTGTACTTACTACATGTGAAGTTGGTATGAAACACATACGATTTTGGTATTAGTTACACATGAAGTTGGTATGAAACCTATATAATTTTGGTACTAGTAAGATATGAAGTTGGTATGAAACATATACTATATTCGGTACTTATTACACGTAAAGTTGATATGAAACCTATATAATTTCAGTACTAACTATTCATAAATTGGTATAAAACATATATAATTTTAGTACTAATTACGAATAAAATTGGTACGAAACCTATACTATTTCGGTACTTATTACAAATGAAATTGGTATGAAGTCTTTACAATTTTGGTACTAGTTACACATGAAAGTGGTATGAAACCTAATAAGTTTGGTACAAGTTACACATGAAGTTGGTATGAAACATATACTATTTTCTGTACTTATTACACGTGAAGTTGGTATGAAACAAATACAATTTTGGTACTAGTTACACATGAAGTTGGTATGAAAGCTATACAATTTTGGTACTAGTTACAAATGAAATTGATATGAAACATATACTATATTCGGTACTTATTACACGTGAAGTTGTATGAAACCTATACATTTTTGGTACTAACTATGCATAAAAATGATATGAAACCTATATAATTTTGGTATTAATTACGAATGAAATTGATACGAATACCAATATACTATTTCGTACTTATTACAAATGAAATTGTTATAAAATATGTACAACTTTGGTACCAGTTACACATGAAATTGATATGAACATATAGAATTTTTGTACAAGTTACACATGAAGTTGGTATGAAACCTATACTATATTTGGTATTTATTACACGTGAAGTTGGTGTAAAACCTATACAATTTCGATACTAAGTATACATAAAATTGGTATGAATTATGAAACCTATGAAATATACGTACTATTAAACTTATACAATTGAAATTTGTGCGAAACTTATATAATTATGAAACCTATGAAATATGCGTACTATTAAACTTATACAATTGAAATTTGTACTAAACTTATATAATTTGGTTCTAGTTACACATGATATGAATTAATACAAATTATATGCTTGTATGTTAGCATAGAGATATGGTGTATATGAGTTGTATAAATATCCTTGGCATTACTCTTTTCAATTGGGCATTGCATGCAATGAGTTTAAAAGTAAATATGCTTGATGAAGCGAATTATATGATTTTTTGGCTAATGCCAATGACATTTATACATTTCCTCTTCTTGCTCACAGACGAGCATATAATTTTCATGCCAACTTCATGTGTAACTAGTACCAAAATATTATTGGTTTCATACCAGCTTCATATGTAACTAGTACAAAAATTGTATATGTTTCATACCAACTTCACGTGTAATAAGTACCCAAAATAATATAGGTTTCATACCAATTTCACGTGTAACATGTAACTAGTATCAAAATTGTATAGGTTTCCACTATGTTGTGTTCTTCAGTTTATTAGCCAAGAATCCTATGTTATTCTATTACCTCTCCCAAGTGTTATTCAGCAATCATCTTGATGTGTCCACCTAAGATAGACTATTAAACAATTTAAAAAGCACAATGACTAGTTGGAGTTATACGCTTGTCGATTATATAAATTTTCAACGATGTAAATTTTTACGGTTCTATTCAAAGCCGCTCTAACGAGTGATATATTCTAAATATATATGACAATTCAACTATCATACAGTTAATTGAACGGCATTCAAATCAGGAATCATAAATAATGCACGATTCAACATAATCCCTTATAATGTACTAATCAAATTCTCATGTAATAAGTACCGAATATAATATAGGTTTCATACCAATTTCATGTATAACTAGTACCAAAATTGTATAGGTTTCATATCAATTTCATGTGTAACTAGTACCAAAATTGTATATATTTCACACCAACTTCACATGTAATACGTACCGAAAATTGTATAGGTTTCATACCAATTTCTTGTGTATCTTATACCAAAATTGTGTAGATTTCAATTTCATTGTAACTTACCAAGATCGTATAGGCTGTTCTAAGGCATCATTTACGCAGCTAATGACATCCTCCACCAAATCATCAAAAATGGTTTCCAACACTTCGAAACAAAAAGGTCGATAACTGATTGGCGACTGAAATTGAAAACATAAAACATTCTGAGAAGAAATAGATTAATAGGGAAATAATAATAAAATTATTGGAGCAGATGAAGTATCATGAGCATTTTTGTCATTATGGACAATCAGGGAGTTAAACCAAACAATAAATGTGGAATATGGACTGATGCACTATTTCTTCTGACATGGGTACTGGGACCACTTTTAACTTTGAGTGTGATGATATTTGATTAATTTGCCCATTTATTAATATATATGTACATATTATCATTGTCTATTACAACTAAACACATACATTTTAAATTTTACTATAGCCATAGTCATTATTTACGTTTAAATGAAATATAATTTGATTATTTATATCTAAAATTTTATTGATTTGTCAATATTTACTATATAAATTATACCATAAAAACATATTATAAAACTACTTGACAAAATTTTTTTCCAGTAAATATCTGAAAAATATATCCACCACATTGTTTCATTTCCAAGAATGTGTAATCTCAATACATACATGTCTATTTTTATTTTCTCTATCTTTTTTAATTTTTATTTTTTTCTTTATTAATTCTTTCACACTCTTGTCTTCCAGTATCTCCTCTCTTCTACTTTCATATTTTTCTTCTCGCTCCCCCTTCAGATGGAACTCTACTGACACTGACTCAGCCCAATCCATCCAGTACCTCTTCAATACGTAATTTCTAGAAAAAGTAGACCAGTTGTTAGAATTTTTTATATATTATTATGAATTTATGTAAAATAAAAAAAGTAGTTACGGTATACTTTTCTCTTTCTGAAAAAATCAGACACAAAATTAATTCCATATGGAATGAAGACCGTAGTATGGGATAAATCTAGTTGGATTGAAATAAGTGTTCTGTATTCTATCGTATTTGGAGTAAACTAAAATTTTCATTTTGCAACAGATTACCCGATGGCTGGAAGTGGGTATTATTGTAATTTTACTACATGGAAGAGTGCTTAGATAATTTATCACACATCCTGGTTGGGTTTATTAAATCAGCCCAAAATCAGCACAGTTTCGAGCTCAAAAGATATCACCGGGGCCGTAAGAAAGCGGCCGAACATGAGATGATGAGGGATGAAGTACCAATCCCATCTTAACTAGGGATGGCAATGAGGCGGGTTCAGATCCGGACTCGCAATGAACCCATCCCACCGGGCCGGGTCTGGATCCGGTTCAACCGGGTTTGGAAACGGGGTGGGGCGGGTCCTGGGATTTGAGGAAATGATTTCGTTTAGATCGAAAGATTTGAATTTGGTAAAAGGATTTGAGGAAATGATTTCGAATAATTCCGTTTTGTGGCAATTTGAAATTCATCACATTTGCTAATAATAAGTAAAAAATGGAAAGTGATTGATTCATAATCTATGGATTTTCGGAGTACCCAAACTCATTGACATTGTTAATTAATGCATTTGATTTAAAGCCCAACTTTCCGCCATCCTGTTACAAGTAACGATTTTTTTTTTGTCTACTGAATTCTCAACATGTGCATATTCAGGGCCAGAGCTATAGTAGGGGCTAGGGTGAGCTTCAGCCCCTAGCCGATTCCAAAATTAGTATAAATATATATTTGTTTAGAAAGAAAAACGATAAGGAGTGTGGTGTAGATGGCAAACACAAATATCAGTATGTTGTAGGTCGGAAATTCGAAACTTAGTCCCTACATTTCCTTAGTTTTGGATTTGCCCATAAAATATTCAGCATATTATTTCTTTTGCATAAAAGATAGATTATATTAATGAAAGCATGGGTACAATAGATACAACTGCCAGTCAGCCAATTAAAAGAACACGCCTAATATGTTTTTTATTACTTTATCATCCCATAATAATTTTTTATTACTTATATACCCAACTATATTTGTTTTTAAAAATCATAAACGTGAAAATAATATCTTATTTATTTGTCAAAACTTCTCATCTTTTTAAGTGTATTTTTTTAAATACACATCATTTTTAATAATAAAATTATTTCTTTAAAACTATTTTTTTTAAAAAAAATTCTATCTAAACTTAAGCTCCCTTATATATAATAATTTGAAATTTAAATTAAATGAATTATGAAGTGTTTACAAAAGATTGTGAATGAAGTGACGAGTAAAACTTATGGATGTGCAGAAAGATACTATTGAACAATAACTAACGAGTATGTGAATGAGGTGTTTATACATAATAATTATAAAAAATAATTTATTATTTTCATACAAAAACAATGTAAAATTTTACCCTTTTTAATATAAATAATGCATATTAAACAACATTTATTTTTTATGCTCAGCCCCCCAATTTTACATTCCTAGCTACGCTACTGTGCATATTGGTTGTAACACCTTTAAGCAAAGTAACAATATCAGAATCCTAAAGAACATCGAGTAATGAGAGCTAAAAAATATAGATACCCAACTTAGACTTTTAAGTAACATACACAATACACCCAACTGAGTTTTAGAATTTATAACGAACAATCCAATGTGAATGTATGAAATGCGAGGCATCACCGTATGAATCCATTTGGACAATCTAGAAGCCAAACCCAGCAAAGCTAGTTAACTGATAACCATGTCCTTCACTGACACTAAACGAAAAACCAATACTTTGTTTATTAGATAAGAGATAACATCGTCTATCGGTAATTTAAACGATGGGAGCAGTGATCGAGGAAGAGATGTAAAGGGAAGGAAAGATGCAAGTGATTGGAGTTCGGTAAGTGAGTACTGAGTTCAGAACTGGGTTGTATTTAAATTTGGACTGGGAGAGATTTGGTCGAATTGGAGAGAAGATAACGTAGAGAAACGACATCGTTTTCCTTGCAAGTCAACAATCACGGCCAAAATACATACGAAATAGCACTCTTGTGATATAGTACCATTGTATATCCATCGCAAGATGTGCCAAAAAAAACTGCCCAGTAAAAATAAGCAGTTATAGTAAAGAAATGTTATATAAGTTAATAATACATATTATATTAATATGATTTTAAATAAAAAAAAATATTGATGAGTATTTCTGTTGTTTTTTATAATAGCACAATTTTTATGTTGGTATAATTATAAGAATATAATAATGAAGAGATGAAGTTATAATGATGTGCAGAGTCTCAAATCATCCATATATAAAGTTTATCACAACTTAATTCTCTATTGGGTTCCAAAGAATTACTCTGTAATGATGTTTTAAAATATTAAACTTTGTATTCATCATTTTTATTTCTTGATATATTTTTTTATTTCGAAATATTTTTTATTTTAAAAACATTTAAGGTATTATAAATTGTAAAACAATAATATATTATATATATAATTAATTTAGATACCCACAATGTTTGCCCTATACATTATTAGCATTAGTGCATTGATCTTGGTATTCGATGGGTATATGGAAGTGGAATAAATTTTAAAACATAAGGGAAAATTTTCAAATTTGTAATCTAAGCTTACATATTTTGGGTTTTGACCCTCTTAAGTAGTCATTATTGTGTCCTATTATCTCCAGTAATCCATTTTGAACAGCATTTGGGCCAATGCCCGTGTGGAGTTTCCAAGAATTCATGGTCTATGTAGTGGATTTGTACGGTTTGGTGCATATGGTTTGAAAGGAATCAAAGAATTTTCAATAACATGGAAGTTCCGGTCTGTCAAGTGGTGGAAATGATTATATTACACAGTTGGTTTTGGATTAAAGCGAAGAACACAACAATTCTCATTTCGCCCTCAGTGATTGGTTTCAAGAGCCTATTATCTGTCTTAAATCTTTGTAATGGTTTGATTTTCTATTTTGTTGTTTATTTGTGTTTTTATATTTCTATTTGTTGTTTTGTAATAGGTTAAGTAGGTGTTTGCAATTGCTTATGAAAACTGCTTATCTGCTTTTCAGATAAAAAGGCATTTTTTGGGTGTTTTATTTGTTTGCTTCTGCTATTACTTCTCTAAAAATAAGCAGGAAAAAGCAGAAACAGAGAAGCAGGTCATGACATGCTTTTGACTGCTTTAAGTTGTTTTGTGGCAATTTCGTAATTAATTTAAGTTTATTAAGCTGTTTTTTATTTAAATAACAAACACTCAATGCTTTTGCTTAAAATCAACTTTTTCCAACTTTAAGCAAAAGTAACATAGAAATGCTTTGAATAAGCAATCGCAAACACATCCTAAGTACCCCTTGTGCTTTTTTAATATAATTTTGATTGACCTTTTCAAAAAAAATTGTTGTGTCCTATTCCTTTAAGTTTTTTTTTGTTTTTTTATTTTAGTCATAATTCCCAAGAAAACAATTTGTTATTTTTTTGCACGCCATAAAATTAATATGATACCTTTCAAATAAAACACTTCCTTAAAGCAAATAGGTCTTCCCAGAGTGATCAAATTCTCGTAAATTCCAAACTTCTCTCTTTCAAATAAACGTCTTTGTATAATAAATAGAAGAACAAACAATGATGCAGCAGATTTTCACAATGATTTTTTTTAATGAATTTTTGGAAAGATAATAACCTTATATAACACATTTGTATCAATAACCCTTCGAAAGACACAAATATCTATTGATTGTTGTACATAACCAAGATAATTATACCTATATTGTTATAAGTTTCACATATATTTGCAACTCTTACACAAAATACAGCTATATAAAACAGAACTTGAACAACTAATTGAACTGATGAATATTCTCACTCGTAAATGATCTTTTTTTATATTTAACTTTGTAATCAAGAACATTTATCGCATTCAGCCTATAATCAAATCCAAGTCAAGAGAGATTCTGATCATTTATTTTCCATCTTAAAATACAAAGAGGAGAGGATCTAACTTAACTTTCATTTGAGCATCTTTGCTTGCCAAGGTATTCAGTCGATTTTATTGAGATTGCGCCTATACAGAGGGTGTCCCCTCTGCCATGCGAGATGCCATTTTGGACGTTGTCCATCTACAATGTTCTCGACTCCTGTACGTGCTAGTGTACAAAAAAGTATTAATTGAGAACACTGCAGAAAGAACAAATAATAGGCAGCGAGTCTCGTCGATATATTCTTTTTATGTGTACATACGTAACGTAGCCTACTGAATATCTTTTAGGAATGTGTAAAATAAGAATTTTTCATTAAGAGGAGGTGAAGACGTTGCGGGGGTTTGGAGCGGAGCCCCGAAAGAAAATTTTGGAGATTCATTGCTCGTGGCACATTCGATCCATTCATTCTTATTGGGGGATTTTTGAAGATTCATTGTCCGTGGCTCATTCGTTCGTATACTCGTTTGCTATTATTTAATAATATAATTCTCCACATCCATAAATTTTACTCACTATTTTATTCTCAATCTTTTATACAAATACTTCATAATTCATTAATATAAATTTCAAATTAATATATATAACGAGGTTAAATTTAGATATAAAAAATTTTTACGAGAAAAATTCTTTTTTAAAGAAATAATTTTTTACAAAAATGATGTATAAATATCACTACCGAGCAAATAAGCAAACAGAAGTCACATTCTTTGTCAAAAATTAAGATAACAACAATGCAACGAACTAAAAGCTTGCTTATGAAACAATTCTAAAAATGGAGTGCTTGCTTTTATTGATGTTTTTCCAATATATCAACGACCAAATATAGGAGAAAATGTCTCCGAGTAAATATAAATATAGCAGGTATGTTGGATAGAGCAGTAACTGCAAAAATAAAGTGAATAGATCCCCGCATCATCCATTTTGTTAACTCTGATAAAAGAACCCCTTAAAAATTCATGGCGAACAAGCATATAAAGCAAGTAACGAAGATGAAACTTTAGAAACAACAAAATTGCAAATAACATTTACTCAAAATCAATAGTCAAATTACATACATAAAAATTGCTTACAAAGTACTCTATCTTCATAGGCTAATTCAGAAGTAGAACAAAGAAACAAACATTGGTGTAGATAAAAGGAATTGTAATTAATGAGCTATAAGCCCTAATTACAAGTACATTAAAACAAGCTAACAGATACAATAGGGCAGACTCAAACAGATGAAATTAAGTAGTGTGAACAAAAATCACCTGATAATAATAAAAGTTAATAGCATTAATAGGAAAAAAATTATCTGTCTCTTCCATAACGTTTTGATACTTGGAAAATCACCCAACTTCAAATACTAAAAACGCCCTGAAGGGAAAAAAGAAGAAGAAAAATCATGAATTAGGAATCTGAAACAAATAAGCAAAAAGCCCTAAGTGATGTCCATAAGTTGCAATCAGCAGGTGAAACTTATTAATCCAAAAACAAAAAAAACAACAAAAGAACCCCATAATCATTAAAGCTAGACATAGGAAGCATAGAGAAATCTTCAAAATGAAACATAAATGTTTTGCAAGTCATGACAAAAATTTATCTATTCTTGATTTTCAAGTTGCAATATCTCTTTGTAAACAACATTTCTGGTAAACGTGATAGGTTGATCTTCAATAGTTGGAGGATGTATAAGAACTTTTAGTGAAGTTACAGGTTCTCTTCAATATACACCAACAAAATCTAAGGTTTGCCCTTGTGCTTTGTTAATAGTCATTGCAAAACATGATTTTATTGGGAATTGAGCCCTTGTGAATGGAATTCAACATTTAGATTTATCAAGAGATTCTAAAGGTATTTTAGGGATAAATGTTTGTTTTCCCTTGAAATGACCTATTGCAATATCAGCATGGATAACTTTTCCCCCTAAACCACGACAAATTAATCGTGTACCATTGCAAAGTCCTTCAATTTGATTGATATTTCTTAACAACATAATTGGGCAACCGACTTTTAAGGTCAATATATGTGGTGGTAGTTCACTTGCTGTAATAGAATTCAAGAAATCTTCATATTGACCTTGTTGTGAAGGGTCGTGAGTCTTGTCAAGGCTAACAAAATGTTTTAATTCACCAGAGAATTTGTTAATCAATATTTCATTAATCTCATCAACACAATCATTATTTGGTGTTAAAATTGATCTATTTATTACTGAAGATGGATAAGTGAAAAAGAGATCCAAACATGGAAAAACAATTTGAATTAAATCATTTAGTGATCTCTGGCTATCTACAAAAGGTAAAATCATATTGTTTGGAATTTTAATTATATCATCAAAAACTTCATGTTCAATTCCATTACCTACTCTAAGCAAAAAATTGGCTAATAAAGGATCTTCCTTAGCACGTATGTTTTGTTGCAAAAGAGTCATGAGCATGTTGAAATAGTGGATTTTGTACCTCCAACTATAACGGGTGCTTTGCCTGTAATCACCACAAAAAACAATTACCTTTCCCCATAAGGTACCTGACAATCAGTTAAATCTTGTAACATATCATCTAAAGCCTCAATGATATGTCGCCTAGCCATTCATACTTCATCCCAAATTATCATATCATCTAAAGCCTCAATGATCTGTCGCCTAGCCATTCATACTTCATCCCAAATTATCAACTTAGCACATACCAATAACCTTGCAAGTGAAGTTTGCTTACTTATTCTACATTTTGTTCGCCCATCAATATCTATAGGTATTTTAAATCGTGAATGTGTTGTTCGACCTCCAGGTAGAAGCTGCAGCTGCAGCTGCTACACCAGAAGTCGCAATAGCAAGGGCAATGTAACCTTTTGATCTGACATTAGCTAGAATAGCACGATATAAATTTTTTTTTCCCACTTCTTCCTGGCCTATCTACAAAATAAATACCACTTGAATTTGAATAATTTTTTTAGTAATAATATTAAATGCGATTCTTTGATCATCGTTTAATTTCTCAAAAGAAAGCAAGTTATTCTTATTACCTCAATATTCTTTCATGATTAAATTCTTTTGCATATATATATCTGATTCAGTAAAGCTCATTAGCAAAACACTAATATTAAATTCTTTCAAAGTCCTGCCTGAACTTTCCGAAAAATCATCAATTCCTTCCAAAGTTTTTATCTCTATTCAGAGAAATGACCCTGCTTACGAAAATCATCAGACATATAGTTTTCGAATTTTGCCCACAATTTTTTTGGATTTGCGGGAGAACAATATATCAGTATAGTGGAAAAAAGTCTTCTTAAACTATATGGCATTTGATACCGAGATGCTTCTTCAAGGCATTGTTCTAGAGAGTCATCAGAAGATAACAATCCTAAACTATCAGCTGCATCTCGAAACGTATCATGATATGTACTAGCCACGATTTTCAAACAATCAAAAGATGTTGGTCCATTTTGCAAAAGAACTCTTAAATAGTATCTCTCGCCCTCTATATGATTAACATTAGCAATTCTTCTGACCACAATTCCACGCTTCGTTGGTGACAGCATTTTATATGTTGCATTCCATACAAAATACCGAGGAAACTCTTTATACAAAAGATTATAGGGCTTTGATTTTTCATCATGAGAATTCATATAAAAAAATTCTATCAACATTGTTTTTGATAACATTGGATTAGAAACAACATGTTCTAAGTTTTGTGTGCACTTGAATGATATATACTGATAACTAGGAAGATGTAATTGTAAAGTAATAACGGAAGGATGCATTTCACTCATAGCAAAACCAAAAAGCCTTCAAGTTGATTTTGGAGCAGTTATCCATCTCCCTGATTGAAATTGTTTAATTTCATCTGGGACAATAGTTGAGCTACTTCCAACAATATTATATGCAACTCGATCATGTTCTTTATATATATATATTTATACAAATATTTAACTAACTTTATGTCGGAACAAACCTCAACGTTAATGTGACAATCAAATTTAGCTACTAAGTAAGGACAATATGGTACAACCCAACGAGTATCAAGTAATTTTTTTCTAACAAACACAGTCCTTCCGTCATTTCTCTTTTTATAATTAGGATATGAATTATTCGCATGACAAGTAATATCACAAAAATCCTTTGGATAATGATTTTACATGTATCATCTCTCATGCATGCATTATTTTTACTAAGATGACCACAAGGGCCATGTATCATATGTTTAACAACCAAAGAACAAAGATAAGGGTGTTTTGTTTTCATTAGGTAATTCCGCGCTTATATATCTATCATATGCATCTGGAGAACTAATCTTCTATCTGTCTATCATTATTAGAAACCAACGTACATGCAGAAGTGCTTCTTTTTTGGAATTCAATTACATATGTGTAAGCTATAACCTCCCCAAATATCTTTTTATTTATCAATTCCTCTTAATTTCTCAAGCCTTGATCTAAAAACTCTAGCTAATAGATATGGTCTATTTTGTGGTAATTCATGCTCGAGTATTTTAGCAGTGATTTCAAGCTAATTAGGATTGTAGGTTATTGTTAGGAAAATATCAGGCTTCCCATACTTCTGAACCAAGGTTATTGCATCTATATATCTCTTATTCATATTCTTAGGACCTCCTATAAATGATACATGCAGGATGGTTCGCTGGCCAATTTTGTTGGGATCATTTTCACCATGTGTTCCGAGGCTATGTATTATGCCCTGAAGAGACTCCATTCTTGCAATTTTTTGTCTTTGTTCAAGACGGAAGAAATCCAGTCTTTGTGTTACAACTTTAAAGTACATATCATTCAAGTATTCTTGCAATAGTCTATGATCGATTTATCGCCCGATCGCATTTGAAGCCTATAACAATAATATTCTCAAGCAGATGTGTTCCCCATCTATTTTGAAAAATCTTTGACAACTCAAAGTATGGAAGGATTGACAATTGAATTACATTACAAAAAAGCAAAAAAAAAAAAAAAAAAAAAAAATTCTAATCATAAACATTGAAATTAATTTAAGTATTTAGGGCATGCCTTCCGCCTCAGCTTGTAGTAGATGAACACCTGAAGAACCGTGTGAAAGATGGGCCAAATGTTGACCTTCACAATACCTTGTTCTTTTTCCATTACCAATTTTGTAAGAAAGATTTCTTTTGATGCCTACATGCCATCCAGGTTCACCACGAAGGAATAGAAATGATATTGTAAGGGATCATAACATCCATAATAATACTCAACTTTTTGACTGTTATCGGATTTTGTATATACCCTAATGTCTCGAGATCTATATTGGTCAGAGTCATCAGAGAGCAACTTGTTCAGGAGTGGGAATATTGTAAGTTCGCTGATCCAAACCTGGGCCAGCTCTTAAAACAATCCTACGCTCATGAAAATCAATGGTGTCTCGTAGACTACAAAAGAAGGAAGAGTATGGATTAACCTCTAAAAGTTTCATAATCATGGAAACCGGATCTTCTTTTAATTTATCAGACACAACTAGAGGATTTGAAACCTCATTTTCTAAGTCATGGGAATATAGTTGTAATTTTTTTCCTTTACCTTGTCATTAAGAAAATGATAAACCAATCCCTGAACTCTGAACATGTATACATTTTTATAATTATTACAGAGTTCCTTATCGTATGTGGCCCCAAATGAAGTAAATGCAAAGTTGTTGTTATATGTACGGGTGTTTGCCATGAAATGCAAGGAATCTCAGAATCACCTAAGAACAAATTTTGTAAATCACCAGAAACATCAAGCAGTGAAAGCGACACCTGACCGTTGGAGGAACAAAAACCAGGCGGTTCTCGATGAAATCTAATTGCTTCACAATGTGTTCATCTTGATGCATCTGTAAGGACCAATGATGTTTTGTAATAGCTGTGAGTCGATGAAAACCAAAACATTCTACAGTCAAAGAATCGATATCCTTATGAACATGAGCAACCTCCTGATAGTTTTCTATGTAAATACAAAATAAGCATAAGCACAAAAAAAAAAGTTAGAAACCATTCTGTAGGATCGAGCGCTTACCGCTTTACCAATAACTATAGTTAAGGGTAATGGCGCAACATCAATCTTTTCAACCATACACTGGCACAAGCGCCACGTGTTCGACCGATCACAAAGCAGAGGCAATTGTTGAACCCCAACAATCCCTCCCCCAATAATTGCACTCTCTGCAAGTCATGGGAATCGAACACGCGACCTTGGCTCTGATACCAATTGTTGGAATCGAAGAGGGGGGGTGAATGGGATTCATTGGCTACTTTAGCTTTTTAAAACGAGTTTGCAAAATAAAAGGGTTTGCGCTTGCGAAAGGCTTAAGTCAATCGATAAATAAAAGAAATAAAGAAGTAAACAAATAAATAAATGCGTAATGAAATAAAGCGGTAAATGACAAGGATATTTGTTATAGAAGTTCGGCGATGAATCGCCTACGTCTCCTCTTCCCGGTTAGATAACCTCCAACCGAGGTTCCACTAGAATAAATGAGCTTGGCCTTGAGGGCTCCAAGTTAGCCACAACCCAACTCTTCCCGAGTTTACAAAGCTCTTCCCGAGCACAATACTCTTCACGAGTACACAAAGCTCTTCACGAGCTACCAACACTCTTCACGAGTCTTCTTGGCCTTAAGGGCTCCAAGGATAGCCACAACACATGCACCAACTTTACTTGTTGGCGACTTTACAATTTTCCAACTTGCTTTGGTGTTGGAGGACCTTTACAAGAAACTCAATCAAACACCTTCAAGGTGTACCAATACGAACACGCGACCTTGGCTCTGATACCAATTGTAGGATCGAGCGCTTACCGCTTTACCAATAACTATAGTTAAGGGTAATGGCGCAACATCAATCTTTTCAACCATACACTGGCACAAGCGCCACGTGTTCGACCGATCACTAAGCAGAGGCAATTGTTGAACCCCAACACATTCCATTTATAAGTGTGTTCATTTCTCTTTCGAAATTTGTAACTTTATAGGCACATCATATAAAACATGGAAGTCCTCAGACAATTGACACGCAGTTTGAATTGCAAAAGTATGTTGCACTAAAGACAATTTGAAGGACTGTCATCATTTATAAATGAAGGATGAGCTTTTTGAATCGCCGAATCAACAAGCGAGGCAGCATCAACAATTAGTTTTTTTGTCGAAGATTTATTTGCATATATTGCTCTACAACGAGCATTTAAGTCCCTTTTCCTTTCAGGAGACAGTAAACTGTAAGCGTCACGCCTCTTCTCATTACGAGCACATAACTTGTCGCCCAATGTATCATCGTTTGATTATGCCATATTTTCTGAATTGAACAACTAATATTTTCTACACAAATAAATTAGGATACAATGAGAGCCAGGAGAAACCATAAAGGTACAAAAAATCATCAACTTTCCTCGATCAAGAAGCTAATTTATGCATGACATTGAAAAAAAAATTAAAATGTTAAGGACAATAAACAGACCAAAACAATTCCTCGACTAACCTGCACAAATCTTCAAAGAAAGAATGATTTAATATGAAAACTCTATTTGAAAAACACAAATAAAATACAAATGATTTTTTCGAACAACAAATATGCTGTCATTTATATTTCAATATATATTAAGTGGACGAAAATTTGATGGAAAGATCAAGTATTTACTGGATTAGCCAAGTTCTCCGTTGTTGAATCTAACTAAGTCAATGAAATTTTCCCTGCTCAATTTGCCTTTTTATAATATTAGCATAGTAAAGTCATAATCTCCATTAAAAATTGGCACGTAGAACACGTGCCAGTACACACATTGCATTAATGCACAACATGCATCACATAATATTTTATCTTATATCGTAATTTGGATTGGTTTTACGTACTGAGGTTATTGACCCCGTTGTGGAGGTTATCATGTCTTGTGTGTCTGCATGACAAGTAATACATGTAGAAATATTTCAGATGCTCATGAGGAAGCATTTAGGAGTACCCGAATTCAATTAGAGCGAGCTCATGTATTATGTTGTTGAGTTTGGAGTCCTAGTTATTGTACTAGAGAGTTTTTAAAACTATGTTCATTTTACCGAGGTATGCCCCGAGTAGATATATTTTGAGCATATAGGATCACAAATGTTGACCTTTTCATTTATTTTTAAAACTATGTTCAATGTTGTGATCTTCAAAGTCGTCAAATATATTAGCAGCACCCCAATATTTTTTTACTGCTACCAGTATTTTGCTGCAATGCTAGAAACTCTGTCAAAGTAGGAAGATTAAGTAAGGCATCAAAAACTTTCAGAAACTCAGGGGAAATATAACCAATCCAATTAATAATCAGTAATGGAGAATCAAAAGACATATTCTTTTAAATGAGCATTTTTTATTCAGAATTTTTGCTCGTCAAAGAATGAATCCTCAGAAAAAGAAGGGCCCCCCACAATATGGTCAGATTACATTCCTGAGGGCCTATCTGATTGCTATTTTTTCGCATCTAATCTTATCGCTTTCTGCCCTAAGTGCACAATTATCTGCTCTTTCATGTTGTGCCTTCTACAAAATACAAAGTGCACATCAGTAAATCATATTCATTAAAGATTATAGAATACTAAGCCTTTATCCTCATTGAAAAGAAAGAATCGAAGAAAACCTTCCACTGAGTTCTCCTGTTCTAGAACCAAAATTTGATCTGCAGATGATGCAAGTTCAACCCTCTGCTCAAGTGATTTCTTCTTTATCCTCATTGAAAAGAAAGAATCGAAGAAAACCTTCCACTGAGTTCTCCTGTTCTAGAACCAAAATTTGATCTGCAGATGATGCAAGTTCAACCCTCTGCTCAAGTGATTTCTTGTTTTCTCATATGGATGGGGGCACTCTTTGAACATTCTGGACACATACAAATCAAGCACAATAAACCTCAGTAACATCAAACCCAGTTCCAAAAAACTTATTAAATAGAAAAGAACAATTTTTTTGGCCCAGATAAGAAATTTTACCAATTTTCATCGTTATCATGGTGTGTGTGCATGGAGTTCTGTTGCAGATATATAATGGAAAAATGCATACGCTTCAAGCCTCTGAATTTGGTGGGTTGTGTGGCGATGGCAGTGTTTCTTCCCCCTGTGAGGATCGAAGCCGTCGATGCCGTTGGAGCCATCATCGTCGCTGGAGCTGCTGAACTCCATGGAAATCGATTCTTTCCACTCTCGCAGCTTCAATAGTAGCACATATACCGATTTCAAGAACCCTCGCCAGATTACAAACAATTGTCACAATATACAGTACTAACTACGGTGTCAGTACTTACAAAAAACTTCAGCAACAACGAGAGGCAAAAATATTAGAATATTGTAAAAACTAAAAATAATTTGAAATCGTCTTTATAGCAAAGGCAAGTTCAAAAAAAAAAAAATTGCAAATTTGCTAAAGACCAATTCTAAAACATTCTTTTTTTTATATAAAGAAATCGTCTTTGTGAAAGACGAGTTCAATGATAAATTAAATGAGGGAGCTGTACACACCACTGTACGTATTTATTGTATGACTAATTTTAAAATATAATGGATAAAAAAATTACTGAAAATGACCTAACATATGTTTATATCAAATCTCCTCCAGCTAGCTTTGTTAAAAATTATAATTAAATATATTTAAAAATATATACTTTCCACTTATAATATAACAACAAATAAACATTTAATTTCAATGTATTTTAGTAACCTACATAAATAATAGAAAGAACGAAATCAAATGCACAAATTAGAGGGTGCGAAAATAAAATTTTCAAATAATTAATTATCAAAGATATATAAATATCTAATTGACATAGATTCAGAATATAATAACCAGTATTATATTTGTACATATATTTTAATAAAAACATAAGCTTATTTATCATGTTTAATAGTTTTAATATAAAAATAATCTGCATGTAAATAAATAATGAGAGAATGTGTGTTTGTAATTGACAGGTTTCGTACTTGGATCACCCATGCACACCCCATCCCTCCGCACTTGGTCGTGTATATACACCAGTCTTCTCCAAAAGCATTATTAGAATCGTGGTAGTGTTTAGAAGTGGGGAGGGAGGGTTGGATAAACACTAGGCTCAATTCCTCGATTCTTCAAAACACAGCAAACTGTTAAGTACTGCAGTAAGATCTCAATTGATTGCAAGGTAGTAGACAGATAAAATGTAGTGCAGAAGATGTCTACTGGACTTGTGAGATAAGAACTAATCGGTAAAAGCAAAGAGACAGTAATGTAAGGTGCGGAAAGTAAATGACACAAGAATTGTTCCTGGAAGTTCGAACCACAAACGCTTCTACGTCTCCCATTCTTCCTCTGCAAGAATGTTACACTAGAAGATTTTGGTTTACACTTTTCAGTATACATTTTTAAGCACCTACACGGATTTACCTAAACTCCTAGCAACATAATAATCACAAAGATTACAAGGTGATTTTTACAACTCTCTCGCAATATATAAAACTCTGTTTTTATTCGAGTGTTCTTGAGCAGTAGACTTGAATGTTTAGATCTTCTTGATCACATTATGACTTCGATACTGCTCTGCAAAACTTCAGAATATCTCAGTAAGTGTTTTTGAATGATGTTTTGCTTATTTGAGAAGTAGATTCAAGATTTCGAGTGTTGAGAAACATTTTTCATATGCTCTTCGACGTATTTATAGATTCGGAAGTCTAACGACAACTATTCTCAAATGGAAAGAATCCGCGCAAAATCAGTTTCCTGATTTTCATCCAAATTCATTTTGTCTTCTTTGCCAATCCGTTCACCAACGGCTAGTTCATTATGTCGAGATTGGTGGCGTTGATATGATAGTGTGGCGTTCTATGGTACTATTGTCATAGTGAATATGTTCGAGTTTTGTCCTGTTGCCTTTTTACGTCTGCTGACTTTTCCTTAGTGATTTAGTCTGCTGGACTAAAATCAACTAATGTCTTGTAGTATCTGCTCTTCCAGTGAATATACCAAAAGACTTTGCAGAGAGCTATCATACTCTGATCTAGTATACTTCTAATTTCTGCATCCAGTAGACTCTGTCTTCTGCATCCAATAGACTCTGTCTTATGGTAGACTTTTGTAGAGTTAATCGACAAACTCCTCGTTAGTAGACTTATTCGATGCAATAGACATTTGTTGTCACCAAAATTTAGAAATGTTTTCCTAAAAAATATCTTTCGAAACAATAGACTGTTTTATCCATAGTTTCTTTTTTGAATGGTAAATAATCAAAATTCAAAATTTTAGAAATGATATTTTTTAAAAAAATAATTATATATAATCGATTATTGAATAACATGTTTTAGACAATTTATATTTATAACATGGTAAAGGTTTGGTTGCGTGTCCTCTTAAGCCCATTTCATTTAATAAATCGAAGTTAAATTCAGAAAAAGAAAAAGAAGAAAAAGAGTAGACCTCTTGAATAATAATATAAACATTTATATACATGCATTCATTTTTTTTAAATGGATCAACCTGACTTATACGACTCCCTCATTTTTTATAAATTTTTTATCCATTAATTTTTTTAGTTATTCGTACAAATGGGATCCTCCTGACGTGTACAGCTCTCTTATTCTTTAGAAAAATAATTAAAATTCGTCTTTAGGAAAGACGAATTCTTAAACAAAAATAAATTTGAAATCGTCTTTGCTAAATACGATTTCAAATTTGGAAAAAAAATTCTCGCATGAAAATCGTGTTCGCAATGGTGATTTACACTAAAAAATAAACATTATCCAATCATATGGTAAAAATAAAATTACTTTAAATTTTTATAATATTCTAATATTTTAGCCAACAACAAGCATACTATCAACAAAATATCAATAATAAAAGAAGAAGAGCAAAAAAATCTGGGATTCGTTTATGGAAACGACACGAAGTCATGGGAGAGGGAAAATTGAAGATTTTATGTGACATACCAAATCGAATTGGTCGAATTGAAATTGGTCGGTGATAATGGAAAAGAAAATCTAATGGCATTTTCGTAGTTAAATAGCAAAAATCAATTGAAACACTGTCAAAATAGCACTATGATTATAGAACTAGTGAACACTGGCCATGCAATGCGCGAAAATGATGCCGAGTAAAAATAAAAAGCTATATCAAACTAATATTGTCATGTAGGTTTGTCATGTAGGTTAATCACACATATTATAAGGATATGATTTAATTCATTAAATAGGATAATACATATTATGGCTAAATGATTGGAAGTTATCAATTAAGTGAATAAAGTAATTTATTATCTGTAATGTCCAGAGTTGATGCTACAGAAAAATACGAATATAAATATAGACAGATATTTGCTAATAAGTAGAGTCAGCTGTTAATGTTAGGACGACATAGATCTTTATTCTCTCTTAATATACTTTTTTGTGTGTGACCCATCGCCTCAATTAAATGGGCTCTTGATGCTACTGAAACATCGAAATTCCGCCTAAACTGATCAAGAACCGCAAACACTACACCATCAAAATTCTTGATAGATATCCTATAACTATAATCTTTTGTGGGTATGCAACAATATTCGATAGGTGATATTAAAGCCCGCATAGCATATACAACTACCTTATTATAATTGGGAAAAAAATCAAGGGAAAAGCATCATATTATTAAACAAAATGAAAAACATATATGTGTGCACTAACTAATACATCCCAGGATATTCAAAATCGGAAATCACCTTTTGATGATTCTGTCTTGCAATTCTTCAACATGTATACACACAAGTATAAACAACCCAATTGCCCCCAGGGGCATAGCCGAGTTGGTAAGGTCTGTGGTGACGTAGGGGGTATCCCCTCGGCGCCAGGTTCGATTCCCGTGTGGAGCGCATTCCCTGCTGAAATATCGTGGCCTGTAGGTCCTCTCCCACAGATGTCTGTCAGCTTGGGCACATCCCTCGGTTTACCTGGTGGCGGCGTTGAGGGGCCGGTTCCGTCACCCAATGATTAGTCAGGCGAAAGCCTGGATACCTTGTAAATCAAAAAAAAAGTATAAACAACCCAACCAATCTTCAATGACAAGGACAGAATAAACACTGGCTTGAAAATGATGTTTTACCACAAACAACAAGATTCTGGTGAGAACTTCAATGAACTGCAACATGTGAATAAACACATAAAGCTTAGGACCTTAGTGAAGATGCAACATTTAATAATCATCTTTCCATCAAAGATGACTTTTTTTGCGATAATTACTATGTACTACGGATGTGAATATAACAATTGTCTTAGTCAATCGATACCGTTTCCAGAATTTAGTAGAACATTAAGTTGAAATACCACAGAAGTAAAGAAATTAACGAGTCTGTTTTAAATCAAGAAACCAAATCGGAATTCAAATTAAGTAGACAACCTAAAAAAACTAAAGATGTCAAGATTAATCGATCATAACGATAATAAAGCATCTCCAATGGCTATAGTCCCACACCAGGTTTATTTTATAAAATTTTTTTTTTTAGAACTTTTGTGATTATTAATGTTAATGTTTTAAAATTAATTAGTTAATTAAAATTTATATATTTACTATATATTTAGAAAAAACTATTTTATTAATATAAATTAAAATAATTAACAACAATAATAATAATAATAATAAGAAATAAATATTTTAATTTATTAATTATTGATTTATACAATTAATATTTCATATAAAAATATTAAAAAATTAAATTTTTTTGTTAAATAATTATTTTAAATCAAATTAAAGGAATATTGTAGGGAATATTCATTTTGAAGTAAAGGTTTGAGTAGATAAGTTACCAATATAGATAATGGTGCCCACATTTGGCTCTCTTTCCTTGTATTCCTTCAAAGATTTTTTTTTTCTTCCTTTTTTTCGCATTTCTCACGTAGTGGCTAATATCCGATGAAATCTTGAAAGAATTTCCTCAATAACAAAACAAGACTTAAGTTGGTGCCCGGTGTATTTGGCATCACAAAACTGAAACACAAAGAATTAGGAATAAAATATAAAACTTAAATGTTATACCTCGAATAAATTAAGGCATCGGGATAAATATTTAAAATACCAAATATAGATAAGACACCATCGGGGAGAGAAGAGACCCACCTGGGAAGAGAAGAGCTGAGGGCACGAAATTTTATATGGAATTGACACATGTACACGCATACATGATGACACCTAACATTTCAAGTTCCAATAAAGTGTCATGACAAAGATATGGTAAAGACATATCAGATGAAATGATTACATTGACTTTCAATTTCTTCAATTATATAAAAAGAATGACCGATGGTTTCAATATGGTTTTTGGAGGAAGAATGCTAGATCAAACACCATTTTTACACCATTTTCTCTCCACTTTATTTACCATTTTATTGTATAAAAAATATTGTAACTCCTTGATATTATATTGAAATTTATACTGGGCTAGCCCGTAGTTTTTTCCAGTTTCCACGTAGAAACCGTGTGTCTCATTTAATTTCTGCTATAAGGTAGTTTTTTGATATAACATTAAAGATTTAATTTTTTAATCTACATGCCCGTTCCAAGTTCCCGGATTCTCAAGCAACCAAAATTGAACTTTGGCTGCTACATCTGAAATATGGAAAATTTGAGTTTACCCAAGGGATTTATAAAGTTTACATTTCAACTACATAATTAAGAATTTAGTTTCGAGCCGTCAAATGTGATTATGCCAATTTCAATCCTTATTAATCAAGAAAAACAAGTCAAGAAGAGAACATATGACCTGTATGTTTTCCAAAATGGATTCCTCGTGTATCGACAATCATATTTGCCTTTCTTGCTTATTTTTCTCAAACAATACAGATGTGGCAACTGCCAAGTGCGGCCAAATTCTTCTCACATGAATATATGAAATTTAAACATGGTTTTTACAATTTTTTTTTTGTATTTTTCAAATTGAATAATATCAGTTTTTTAGAATTTTTTTTTTCATTTTTTGAAACTATATTTATATGTTATAACTATATATAAAACTCGTGAATATACAATTTTTGGGAAAAAGTTTGCTGAACTTAGAAATCTAATGACGACTCCTAATCCGAAGATCCACGCCATTTATTTCCAATTTTATTTCTAGGGACATTGCCAAGACAGAGTGGGCCAAAAATGAATGTGGAGAAAGAAAAATATTTCACCAAATCTATTGGTGGGCCAATTATCGAAATATTATTAAAAAAATTAAAAAATTGTAAAATACAATAAAACTAAAATTATTTAAATTTTATACCATAAACCCGTTTTTTAAAGAAAACGATTTCAGTACAATTTAATTTTTTTAAAGAAATCATATATTTTTTTTAAAAATTTAAAGAAACGGTTTTCTTAAATTTTATTCTTTTTAAATTTTAAGAAAACCGTTTTTAAGGGAAACGGTTTCCATAAAAAAAAAAATTTGGCAGATACATAGTTTCAGACTGTGATTCCATTGAAGTGATGATAAATAAGAACTTGGAAAATGATTTAATGAAGCAAAGTATTGGGCGGAGCCAGGAATTATAGGAAGGGGGAAAAATGTACAAAAATTTAGGGGAAATGTTTTTTTAAGGGGTCAAAAAACAAATTAAGACTGGGCAAACGACATTTTTTTGATGGGTAAAATTCGATTTTTATGTAGGTAAAGAGGAACAAGTGAGTCAAATTTTTTGATGAATTCAAGACAGAAATCACACTTAGCAGAAATACAGGCAACAACTAACCCATCTGCCAAAAGAATAGGTAAACCACGTATCCAACTTCCTACAGAATAGGACTTCAATAATTATTCTGCTGAATAACAAAATAAATAAAAACTTTAACAAAATCATCAAAAGTGGCTTAAAGATGAGCCCGGGGATGCTGTTGCTCAATCTCTAAAAGCAGGTTAATTAGTTTAATTTAATTTAAAACTTCATTTCCATCAAGAAAATTAAAATTTTAAGAATAATAGCTAAAATTTAACCTTTTTATTTTGTAGCACAACTATCGCAATAAATGAAATAGTTGTTACCATCATTTTTTAATATAAATTAATTACCCGTGAAGATCCCACCTCTTGGCAAAAATTATTTTTTTAAAGGAAAACGATTTCCTTAAAAAAAAAATAATAATTTTAGGATATCGTTTTTTGCTCAGAAAATGGTTCCCTTAAATTTAAAAAAAAAAAAAAATTGTAAAGAAATCGTAACGCTTCTTTACAAATTTCAAATTGTACTGAAAAAGGTTTCTGTACAAATTTTAAATTGTATTGAAACCGGTAGATATTTAAATAAGTTTCGTTTAATGATATATTATAAATTTTAAATTTTTTTAATAATAATTTGATAATTGGTCCCTTGCTGGGTTTTGAGCCAACCAAATATCTGAACTTGAGCAAGAACCCATTTCAACACCCGCAAATTTCACCCAAATATTTAAGTTCCATGGATTAAACATACGAACTTTGAGTTGCCCGGATGTAGAACCTTAAAAAGACAGTCTTTGGTGAGATTATTAACATAAGATGCCCAACAAGTCAATGTGTCAATGGTTGGCATGTTGGACTCTAAAATCCGTAGCCCAATTAGTGATGCAAACTCAGCTCTAAATATCCCACTTCATCTCTAATGTTCAAGATTCCAGTCCAGACTCTCTCATAGACAATACCAACATCAAACTAGCACTGATGTTATGCTTGTAGATATGGTTAGGTTGATTGGACTCGATGAATCACTGCTGTCAGATTGATTTAGCTGTACATCAGTAATCTCTTTTCGTGCGTTATATTTGATATTTGCATGTTTAATATATGAATGTAGCGCAATCGACTGTCCCCGGGTCTAGATATGTTTATGTTTATTTTTCGCTGCCTTTAGATCTGACGTGGGACGGAAACCCAACACAATTACCAAGTACATGTAAGCAATTAAGATTCATATAAATACATGACACTAAAAATACGATCGGTTGTAATATTTCTATCGAGACGACACCCAGCTACACGAGGAATTGATCCTAGCCAAGATCTCTTCGAACCAACAACGTCCACGATGGACAAACTGGCAAACAATTATTAGTTCACTGTTAAATTTTGTTAGGTTAAATTGTAGATATTACATATATATTAAATAATTAGAAGTTGGATATACCAGTAAATTTATTAGATATCTTACTATTTTATAATGACTAAGCACCTTAGTGGTATGACCATTTTGCAAATCCGAAAATACACCTACTATTATGTGCTAAATGATCGCAAGACCCCTGCTAATTTGGATAACCACAATAACATAAAAAAATATTTGGGAGGTATTAAACTACAAAATCAATTTAAAAAATGTTTATTACATCCCAAAAGCAAAAATTAAAAATTAAATTTATAATTACCACCTCAATTTACAAAACAAATACTGTGTATGCACGCAACGTGTACAACGGAGCACTAATATAAGATAATGAGTATATTTATAGATATTTTTTAAACATAATATATATTAGATTAGTGATGTTTTCCTTTTTCCGAGTAGGAAATCTAAAAAAACATGCATGCAAAAACTAACAAATGCGGCGGAGGAAGCAGGACTGTGGTAGTGGTCTTATGGACCGAAAACTTGATGGGTTTTGAGTATTTCGGATCCAATTATAAAAAGTTTCTGAGGTAACTATCACATTAAGAAAGCGTAGAGTTATGTTTAAAAAAAAAATGCGAAGGTTCAATAAAAAAAATTAAAATATTAAAGAAAATTCTGGATAGGAAGTGAGCCTGACCCATGCACAAATATATATAAATCATGGTTTAAAATTTTGTACGTTAATGCATGGATCGATATCTACACCTAGTTCATCGAGAAATACTAATATACACTCAATGTGTTGTCCATACAAATCCTCTATTACACAACGGTGTAACACCTGGTCAAATCAAATACCAATGTTTTCAAGAAAGTATAAAAATGTTTGAATAACTTGCTAAATTAAAACATAAAAGTAAAATCTATTCATACAAAGGCCAAACATTTACGAATTAATATAAAACATTTGAGATTAGCGCAAAGATACAAAAAAAAACGTGTCTATGATTCAATTACTTCTGTGTTTGGCTTTATACGAGCTCTTGACCAGGCAATGGTTGCGCTATAGCTCGAGCGATTGTTTACCAAAAACACAGGTCTCCGCAAAGTCGTAAGATGGTTAGGATTAAAAAAATAAAAGACCAACCCCATAGTATGTAAACCAACTCATCACTTAATTTAAATTACTCTAAAATTACACTCAGAAAATGTATTAAATTTTTTGAATCTGTAAAGAGCATTTTTTTTATAAAAAAAAATTAACCATTTGAAAAAAAAATTAACCGTTTGGGATTAACACAAAACTATCAATATATATATATATATATATATATATATAACTTATTAATGAAATAATAAATACTATATTATTAGTTTAGACTAATTCACAAATTAATAAAGCAGTTATTAGATTTATGGCATTTATTTACTCTACATCTTTATTTTCTAATATTTTTTATTCTTCCAAATATTTTTCACTTCATAGAATTTTTTATAAGTTTTTTTATAATTTACGTAAAGAGTTGAATTATTTGGTAAATTGATTTATGAATTAAAGATATTACATTTCTTCAAAGTTTTGAACATATATTGATTCCTCCCTTTTGTTCAGTCTTCCTCGGCGGTTTTTGGCCAGTTTTCCTTCCACTCCTCCATGTACTCTCCATAGTGGGTTAGTTATTGTATCAGTGGCTTTGAATTGGTCGACCTCTTCCTAGCGCGGATAAAAAAACATGCATGTATAAAAAAACATGCATGCAAAAACTAAAAAATGCGAGAGCGGGAAAGCACAAAATCAGCAGTTTTAATTTTCTGTGTAATAATTAAGAGGTAGGATTTAATTTTATCCACTTTGCCCATTTCTCCATTTCTTCACCAATTCTCTGTTGAAATCCCATTTTCTTTCATCTAGTTTTCTTCTGCTTCAGGTCAATTCAATCATTTTTCTGTGCTTTTTTTTGAAAGTGAACTGAAATTTCATGTGCGTTCTCTTTTCTTATTTTGTTGGTAGGAATGGAGTACGTGGGGTCTATGAATGGTGGGTTCGGGCCAGAGACGGCGGCGGATGACGGTGTTACGGGGAACGACTTTTTCGTTGACGAATTTCTGGACTTGTCAAATGGCTTCTCAGAAGGAGAAACTGGGGAGAAGGAACAGGACCAGAAAGAAACAGAATCTGTTTCAGAATTAAAAGTATCTACACCTGAAAAGCTCGCTCTCTCCGAAAATGAAGATTTTGGGTGTCTTCGTCCTTGCAGTGAGGTGAGTGCTGTATCTGAAATTAGATGATGGAAGTAAAATAACTTTCCAACTTCATTCTATACAGGGTTGATTCTAGCAAAAATGATATCTTTTTGGGTTCGAGTGAAAAGAGTGATAATTTTTAAAAAAATGTAAAATTTCGTTGTGTTAAAATGTATTTGCATCGAGGGACTGTGTGATTTGTGTTTGGAAAAAATCATAAACTTATAAATATAAAGGTAAACATTATAAATTAAATATAATAATATAAAATATCAAGAAATAAATTGGACAGATAGGAGTTGTACTGTCTTAAAGTTAAAAGGGAACCTAATCCTGGAGATCGTCAGTTCGGATCAAGATCTATCATTGGCACCATTATTACTACTGTTTGGTTATTTCCCTTACTGGTTATTTAGTTTATTTAGTTTTATCGTTGGTGTAATTTGTTTATCAGCTTAAATAGCGTTTCCCTATGTTCCATATCATGTGATAAGAACGTCTTCACAAATACATCCAATGTGTGATCATACTCCTTGGGATTGATATGATCTAATTTTGGAAGAAGAGAACTTAAAAGGATTGTTTTTTCTTTTTATATTTTTCTCTCCTCAGGCAGAAGGTTTTGAGAGCTTGGAATGGTTATCCCATTTCACCGAGGACTCATTTTCTGATTACTCGCTCATGGAAAAATGGCCTCACGGTTCGGCGGAGAAGTTGACTACGATGGCGGCAGCCTCCCAGAAGGCCAACTGTTTCATAACTCCGGTTCAGACAAGTCCAGGCCAAAACGTAGAACATTTGCTTGGAAAGCCAGTTGGCAAGAAGCATAGACAGAAACAGGCATGTGGCGGTGGTGTGCTATCTCCGCCAAGGAGATGCATCCACTGCGGCGTAACGAAGACCCCACTATGGAGGGCCGGGCCACTGGGTTTGAAGACTCTTTGCAACGCATGCGGGGTGAGGTATAGGTCGGGCCGGCTCCTACCCGAATACAGACCCTCTTGCAGCCCGACTTTCTCGTTGGAGTTGCACTCGAATTACCACCAGCAAGTGTTGGAAATGCGGCGGAGGAAGGAGTAGTTGGAAGCCGGCGGTCTGCAATCTCCCGTTCAAAGCTTTTGAAGATTATTATCGTCTTAAGCTTTTGCCGTAGGGGAAGTTATCAAATAAGTTTTAATTTTATTTGATTTAGAATATTTTATATATTATGACAACATAGTTTTAGTTTTCTGACCTTAGTAGGAATTAGTTTTCTGATGTTCGTAGGAATGTGGTTTGGCCTTGCATGGCACTTGTAATTCCATATTTGTTTTTATAAAATGTCCTTACTTAAATGTATTTTGAAAATACCAAAATATGATTATTTTGTAGATGTCCTTCAAAAAGCACACGTTATAGTAATTAATCGATTATTGACTGAAGGAAGAATTCTATATCTTATTTTTCAATGATTTTTTTTAAAAGGTAAGAAGTAAATCAAAAATTTTAAAAATAAAAATATAATACACATGTGCAACATGTAGTATTTTTGTATTATTATATTAATATTAATTGTGAATAATTTATGTGCTTATTTATAGGATATCGACTCCAAATCTCGTCATTAGTGTATTTATATCGTTATAGTGCATACAATCTCACATTATGGAATTCTCATTATGTATATATAACTTATTAATGAAATAATAAAATACTATATTATTAGTTATTAGTCTAATTCACAAATTAATAAAGCAGTTATTAGATTTATGGCATTTATTTACTCTACATCTTTATTTTCTAATATTTTTTATTCTTCCAAATATTTTTCACTTCATAGAATTTTTTTCAAGTTTTTTTATAATTTACGTAAAGAGTTGAATTATTTGGTAAATTGATTTATGAATTAAAGATATTACTTTTCTTCAAAGTTTTGAACATATATTGATTCCTCCCTTTTGTTCACTCTTCCTCGGCGGTTATTAATCGAAATAACGATTTTTATAAAAATCAAAACCGAATTTCCGAAATAACCGAACCGATTTTCTAAATTAATTCGGTTTATTCGGTTGTTCGGTTTAACCGAACTTTTGCTCACCCCTACCTCCATGTACTCTCCATAGTGGGTTAGTTATTGTATCAGTGGCTTTGAATTGGTCGACCTCTTCCTAGCGCGGCAACCGCTTTAATCCTCACTTCTTGGGTTATTCTTTTTCCGACGGATTCCATCTCACAGCCTTTAATTTTGGACCAGGCTTGGCTTGGTGGTTAGTTAGGATGGCTTTGACTTTGTCAACTTGTATGTCGTTGAGCCTACCATGATCAATGTGTCCTTGTGTCTCTTAATCACCTAGCCTGAGAAGTTCAATATTATGGGCCAACACATACATATTAATTATTAATTATTTTTTATTAATTCCGAGAATAATTTAAAAAGAGAATACGGTGTGTTTGCGATTGTTTTTCAAAATTGATTATCTGCATTTCAAATAAAAAAGATTTTGAGTGTTTTATTTCATTTCTTCTCTAAAAATAAGCAAGTACAAGCAGAAGCAGAGAAGCAGGTCGTGATATGTTTTTCATTGCTTTTAACTTGTGTGGTGACAATTTTATAATAATTTGAAGTTCTTAATATGTTTTTTTTATTGCTTAAAAGCAACTTTTTCAACTTTAAGCAAAAACAATATAAAAGTATTTTAAATAAGGAATTGTAAACACCCCTTAAATCCTATAGTTTATATTAATGACTTTGATGTATTCAAATATATACTTCCAAAAAAATTGTGCGATCAGTCATTTAATTTGTATAAGAAGTTACTGGATAAAAAATTAAGTAACAAATAAAGTGATTATTTTCAACAATATTTATTTCTATTTATTTACCATTGCATGCAAGATCACACAATTTTCAGTCAAATATTTTTCATATGTTTAAATTTTATAGACGTCTAAACAATAAAATTCTTATTAAAATCACTCTTAAAAAAATTATTTGAAGATAATAAAAGTTTAAATTTTTCATTATAACAATCATAATTATAATAAAATAATAATAACTGACAATAAAATAATATTTTTATTACTATTATACAATCCGTTTTTTTTTTAAGAAAAAAGAGTGTAGTGACAAATGAGTTGTACGTACGAATTACGAAATCCTGAATATTTCCGGCGTACAACTTGGGCTTCAAGCAAAAGAAACTCGTTCATCAAATCCATTGGGCAAAAATTAAAAAATTAAAAACAAGGCTTAAGATAAAAGTGTTACATTTATAGCGTGAATCGCAATCGTGGTTCGCGTCTCCTGATTTTGTTTTTTAAAATAAAATTTAAAAATTCAAGAATCGTTGTTCACGATTCGTCTTTTAATTGTGTTTTTCAAAAAGGAAAAAGAGACAATCGCGAAACACAGTCAATTATTATTATTTAATTATGTGCCATCATTTAGCCAAGATTCTCATGCAGTTCCATCTAGTTATTATGTCCAACTTAGACAAATTGACAGTTTATGCATTTTTTTGTTTTAAAACATTTTAATTAACCACCAAGGTCAAAGTTTCAACTATTATTATCCACTGAAACAAATTTGGCATGCTATATTTCATAGTTATTTCGTTAATTTATGTTTAATATATATTTGATAACTTAACTTTTCACCACTTCGAACCATATTTTTGAAAAACATATTTTTGTAACTCAAAATATAGTATTTAAAATTCTAATAATAATTGTATTCTACAATTTCTGACTTCATTTAATATCTACGATAATATGATTATGAAGTGCAACAATTATCCTTTATTGGATAAAACGATTGAAACTAGAGATGGTAAGGGGAACGTTTGGGATGAGTTTGGTCAAACCCATGATCCGTCCAACTTCAAAAAAATGATCCCAAGAATGTTTTTTAAAAAATTCTTTATATAATATTTATAATTTTTAAGAAATATAAAAATAAATATGTCTATATTTTGACATTAAAAATTGTAGATTACATGAATACATACATACGTACATACATACATACATATGCCTTAAAAATTAATTAAGGCCTTCCTTAAATTTAATTTAATGCCTTAATTAAATTTTTGTGAAGCGGGTCCCATGTTTGGACGAACCCATCCTAGACTCGCCCTGTTGTCATCTTCGACATATTATAAATAAAGAATAATTATAAAACTATAATTTATTAGCTTCTGTATCATATTTATTAATCAATTTAAGTTGCGCTCGATATTTTTTCACAACTTCCTATAAATCTATCATGTTTATCATAAAATAAATGCAAAACCAAATTAATATGAATGAGTTTGCATGAAATTGAAAATGATGTGACAAACATTTTTAACATAATGTTTGAAAACGTTTAAAAGAGAATATGATTGAGCATTTATCTATTATCTTATTATTTTAATAATAATAATGTCATTTACCATGTTAAACGCCGACCATTTTAATTGAATTAAAAGACAGATCATCTTAATGAAATACTAGAAATTGGGATTTAAAATATATTCAAATTTAAATTTTAATAATGTCATTTACCATGTTAAACGCCGACCATTTTAATTGAATTAAAACAGATCATCTTAATAAAGTACTAGAAATTGGGATTTAAAATATACTCAAATTTAAATTTTAATTGAAATTTTCATTAAAATGTTTCTGAGATTGAAAAACAATCCACGTCGCTCCACGTTAGATGTTGACTACATTTCAAATAAAAAGTAATCAAACGATCAAATGTAGTGAATTTAATATAAAATTTGTCCAACAAAAATTAAATTATATACTTTATAAATCAATAATTATACTTAATATCATGGTTAAATAAATAAAACTTCAGACACCCAATAATTTCACACTCTCATTTATTTAAAATTTTGAACATGCTATGTAAAATTTCTAACATTTTTCACTTAAGAATAATAATAATAATTCTTTAATTTTAACACAGTTTTATTAGTGAGTGATGTGATAGATGATAGAATGATTAAAGTTATAAGGTGATTTAAAATAATATAGTGTGATAAGTTATACAATGTTTGATTTGACGATAATATTGTGGATTAAGTTTTATAGTTTGGTATAATGACTAAAATACACTCAATAATAATAATATAATAGTATATATCTATCATATTTATATAGTAATATTATTATTAATAATATATATAATACTAATAATAAATAATAATTATAATAAAATGATAATATTATTATAGTATACATATTATATAATACTAATATTAAGAATAATAATAATAATATATAATAATAATAATAATTTGTGGGATTAAGTTATAGGATGTAAGTTAAAATATTTTGCTGGAATTTCAAATTTTAAAAT